>VMDR010004117.1:0-63627 GCA_007922815.1 Macrotus californicus | reverse complement strand
CCCTTGTACAATCTCTTGAGGATTCTAGATGGTACTCAGATAACTCTCACTTGGGTCTAGAGTGATTATTGACATATGGCCAAAAAAAGTTTGACATGAGATGAATATTTCTCAGTTTTTTTCCTGGAGTTTGTAGACTTGAAATTGAGTAGTAAGTAATTAGTTGGAATATTTGCTTATGAAAAGCAGCATAAGTATCACCAGAAACTTTGAGATCCTTGATCTTTATTCAATGCTAAAACAAGTCTGTGTCAGGCAGTTTCTGCCTTTGAGGTTCATCCCGCATGATCCGGATAAGTTTGGCACAAGTGACTTGACATGACCAGGACACGTATTTGCTTTTCCACGTTCAGTGTGGAATGCACGTCCGAAGGACTCCCTCCGCTATTTGTGCTATAGGATGCAGTGTGTTAAGTTTTTACGTTCAGAATTTTTTTCTTTGTACTCTATCTTGGGAACATTTATTCATTTACAGATTCAGGCTGAATGCACATATACTTTTACCACAAAACACCTTCACAAAATGGTTTATATTTTCACAATTACCTCCCACTTTTGCTTTTCAGCCTCCTACAGGTTTTAGGGTTGGGCGGGCTATTGAAAAAGGGTTTATAGTGTGTTTGCTTTTAACGATATGGAGACATAGTAATTTTCCTATGATTCTATACCATGTAAATCTTAGATCTGTCATTACCAGGCTTTACTTAAAATACAGAAGTTTTTATATTCCACCACTGAATCCCCAAACAATTTGTGCAGTTGGTACATGATAGCTTATATCATTCCTTAGATACTTTTATCAGGGAGATAGAAAGATATTTTGAGTCTAAAACAGAAAATACTAACAACAAATTTCTGTCCATATTATTGAGAATATACTAGCAAAATCTAGCAGTGACCTTAATGTTGCTGCATTCTGAAGTTTTAGAAACGTGAGTATGTTTAACACACTTTCCTGATAAATGTGAACTTGGACCTGAAGAGATGGAACCCTGACCAAGTCAAGCAGATAAACTTACAAATCTATCGCTATTAAGGTGGAACATTTGGTAATTTAAAGTCACGTTTCCCATAATCCATATCTTTATAATGTTCTTTGGTTTGGAATCTTTTGGGTTTTTTCCTAATGTTCTGTGCTCTGAGCTTTGGTTTCTCACTTGGTTAGATTGAGGGTGAATATAGTCACTGTCCTGTGTGTCATCCTCAGGATCAGGAATGGGTTAGCGCAAAGCTGTGCTTGTCTGGGAAAGCAGCATGGAAGGCGGCCCCGTCCTCTGGGGCTGGGCAGAGAAGGTGGGGTTTGGCCTTGCTTAGAGCAGAGGGTGCACACCAGTGCTGACCTGAACTGGACAGGGGGTCGCCAGAAATGGGAGAAGAGCCAAGAGGTCCTTACGACCAAAATTGGGTCCACAGGGCAGAGCTGTGTGGGATGAGGAACTGTGAACTGTGAAAGTTTGAGGCAGAGGTTGAGACTAGGTGAATGAGGAGGTGGTAAGCTATATTCCCAAATGGTGATGATACTGCCTGCGTGTGTGAGTGTGTGCGTGTGAATAGGGTACTAAGGTTATTTTGGGCAGGCTAGGTCACATTCAGGAGACTGGGATGGGACAGATACTAGAGATTCAAGCAGAGTGACTGCCGTGAGACCAAAACCCCTCTAGTGTTGGGGAAAGGTGCAGTTAGTCCTCCGAACTCTGGGGTCCACACGCATGGATGCAACCAACCTCAGATTAAAAGTGTTTGAAAAAAAAGTTATGCCGTTGCTGGCGCGTGAGGATGACTTAGAGTGCACAGGAGGGTGTGTGCAGGCTACATGCAAATACTGCCCTGTATTATGCGGGGAACGTGAGCACCTCCAATTCTGGCATCTGAGGGTGTCCTGGGACCAGCCTCCTGTGAGTGCACAGGGATGACTGTACCTAAAAATGAGAGAACTAAGTATAAGATGTGGTGAGATCTTGGAATTCTGTGTTATCTTAGATGTACTGTGTTGCTATCTTGCACACAATTTGTACCTTCCTTTATCCTTACTACTAGTAGTAGTATTAAGATTTTGCCTCATAAACTATTGGCCCATGAGTGCAGCTCTTGACATGTGAGAAGGAGCTCATAAAGCAGAAATAAGGGAGCCTGTGCTCTTATTTTCAGATTGGAGATGAGAGACCTCTGCTTCTAGGCAGGTGGGCTTGAAGGCAGGGCCTTCTTTTGCCACCACGCAGCCCGTTTGTGCTGTGCAGTACGGACTTTTACTGCCCACCGATCGCTCTTTAGAAAGCCATTTCCGTGGCTGACCTTATGATTGTGCAACTTACTGTGTGTAGCAGATGCAGTGAGAGATGAAGTGCTGAGGAGGAAATCTCGCCCTGCATTGCTCCCCACTCAGGCTGCTCCCTTGCAGTCTCCTTGTGATGTTCCCTTGGCACTGATGCCTTCATCGCTTTTCTTCATCTAGCCCCCAGGCACCCAGAACCCCAGTGCAATTGTGATTGGCCTGTGTGCAGACCTGGACTGTGCGGGGCTCCCACCGTGGCACTGACTAGTCCGGCACTGAGGGGTAGAAGTGCTCTCAGCTGTGGCCTCCTAACTTGGTTTACACAGTCTGTATACAGTACTTGAGAAACTGTGTCATCCTCAGCCTGGGATGACGCTGGCCAACAGCAGTTAGAAAAATAATGGTCCCATGGGGAAGGAAGAGGGTTGAGAGGGAATGCTTATTCAAGCCACTCCAGGTATACAGTGGAGTTTCTAAGCTGTTAGCATTTCCTGATCAAAAAGTTGGTAAAATGGCCCTGACTGCGTGGCTCAGTTGGTTGGAGCATCGTCCAGTATACTGAAAGGTTAACGGTTCAATCTCCGGTCAGGGCACATACCTAGGTTGCTGGTTTGATCCCCGCTTGCGGTACATATGGGAGGCAACTGGTTGATGTTTCCCTCTCACATCAATGTTTCTCTCTCTCTCCTCCTTCACATCAATGTTCCTCTCTCTCTAACAGCAATAAAAATATCCTCAAGTAAAGATTTAAAAAAAAAGTTAGTAAAATGATGGATTAGTTTACTAAAGCTTCTGAATCTCTTTCACGTCATAGAATGCTTAGTAAGTAATGATATTTTAGGGCACTCTGGATAAACAGTCTAGCCATCTTGCAGCTGGAGGTAACTGGTCAGGGCTCTGGCTACACCTGGTCCTGCCTGTAGCCCCTAGGAATGACGGATGGACATCTCAGTCCATCTGCACCTTATTCCCAGCACACCGAATGGGGACCATCAGAATTCAGAGTTGACACAGTGGCAGCTAGTGAAATATATTTTACACTATAGACTTGGGTTATGATTTTCTGCTATGATTTTACTGATTGCTTGATTGATTGATTTTAGAGAGAGAGAAGAAGGGAGAGACACATTACTACTTGTTGTACTACTTATTCATGCATTCATTGGTTCTTTCATTTTTGTTTTTTAATTCTTTTTTCTTTTCACATTTTTCTCATTGGTTGATTCTTATATGTACCCTCCTGACCGGGAGTCGAACCTGCAACCTTGGTGTATTGGTACGACGCTCTAAGCAACTGAGATACCCTGCCGGGGCCTGCAATGATTTCTTTATGTTCTTTGAACTTCCTTTGTTTGTCTTATCTTATCTAGACCCAATATAATACCTTTCTTCTTAATAGCTCTTAGGCATGTTGAGGAAATAAGTAATGTGAAACTCTTTGAGTACGTTGAATGTAATACCCTATGTATGAGTAGAGTGGTATCGTGAAACCTTGCATGAAAGTCATTTCATCTCTCCTGTACTCAGTTTCGTTGATTGTATAGAGTAGATGAAAACACCACAGATGGATTTGCTTACTTCTTTTTAATTCATTAATTTGCTTTTGACTGCTTTTTATTGGCTTATTGAGAACTTTGGATTCTGGCCCTGTCCAAGGTACAGATGGCTGTGCTTTTAAAACATCTTCTTACAATAGTGCTCATTGAAATAATCCATACACTGCTCTCAGTTTCACCATTTTCAGCCCCATTGATTTGGCCCCTGAGAAGGAGGTGTCGCTTTCCCACAGATACTCTGGGTCTGATCCTCCAGGGAGCCTCCATCCACTGGTGCCTTTCCCAGGTTCCTAGGGAGGGTGGACATGTCAAATGAACCCTTGTGTCGGGCACTTTCCTGGCCAGTAAGGGAGAACGCAGGCTTTGAGTCAAACAGATCTGGGTGTGACTTTGTATTCTTCCCCTCAGAGGCTCTGTGCCCTCTTTATGGTGCTGAGGCTTCTTCCTATTTGTGAAACGGGACTAGTAGTAGCTCTAGCACTTGTGTGTTTTGAAGATCACAAGTGACCTGCCTATAAGGACCAGCAAGTAGTGGGTGCACAACAAAGTATATGAGGAGGGACCCCCCAAAACTGGAATCATCTTCTGGAGGGCGGGCCCCTTGTAGTACGGGTTTCCCCCACTAGGTGAGTGTTCTAGGCACCCATCTGTGTCAGTGCACTAACTGGTGGTGGTATGAGAGGCTGTGTTCGGCTTCAGTGAATTTGTTTTGGAGACTCTTTGAACATGTTTGCCCATTTCATGATGGGTGATTTACAAGCACACCTGCCCACCCCACGCTGAGTGTTCAGCAGTTTCTGATAAAAAATGGCATGACCCCTGTGCCCCACCCTCCCTATTCACCCAGTTTTGCCCCTAGTGTCTTTTTTTTGTTTCCCTGGATGAAAAAAGTCCGCAAAGGGAAACATTTAGCTGACGTGAAAGAGGTGAAACAAAAAACAGCGGAAACACTAAAAGGCATCCAAATCAACAAGTTCAAAAACTGTTCTGAGCAGTGGAAAAATGTCTCAGTAGGTGCATCGCATCAAATGGAGAGTACTTTGAAGGTGACTGAGTTTAAACATGTAAGAATAAATATACCATTTTCCATAAATAAATCCTGGGTTTTGGGGGTTCTCCCTCATACATATCGTTATCATTGAGAATTCTTCAGTGTCAGAGTCAGTAGTTTTACTACATAAGAGAAATTGTTATTGCTCATCTACCAAGTTTGTCATTTCTCTTTTAGGAAATCATTAATTTCAGAAAATCGGCTCTTACCAAAGCTATGTAAAGTAAGGTGCCTGGTACACACATTTTTGTCTTTTCTTGTCTCCATCCCTCAGTTACTTCTATTTTTTATTTTTCTTTTATTCTGATTTTTAAAAACTGGCCTTTGGAGTCATTTTTAAGTTTTTTCCTGGTCAAAAAATTACACCATTAGGTCTGTGTCTCACAGGATGACCACCTTTCAAAAATACTCAGCTGGCATGTTTCCCATCCGCCCCACATTCCCAGTCAGTCCCTGAGCATTATCAACACGGTTAGAAATTTGATCTCTGGTGTATCAAGAGGTACATGCTTGATAATTTCTTTCCTTGATGCCCCTGTACTTTACGTCAAGTTTAGAAGAGGGCCACTTCCCTCATCCTTTGTTCCTGGCTCCTACCCTGGGACTCATAAGCTTAGGAAAGACTTTGGAAGAACTACTGGGTTGTTAATCCTGTTTTATGTCAAGGAGGAGGCACGATGGAGAGGGTTGGAATCAGGCAGAGCTACTTTTGTATTCTCTCTCTGCCAGTTGCTAGCAGTGTGACCTTCACGAACTTGGGCCTGTCTGGGAAAGTTAAGGGCCTTGCTGCATAATAATACCAGCGCCCTGCACAGTCCGGAGCTCTGTGGCAAGTACCTGTTAGACACCGTGCTTTTGTGTATGTGTTGCAGTAGCCTCCCCACAATTGAACAATGTACGCCTTACTAAACCCATTTTCAGATGAGGAAATTGATATTTAGATAGTTAATAACTTGAATTACATTCATTTTGTAAAAATTCTTTACTAATCGATTTTAGAGAAATTGTGTGAGTGGCAGAAGGTCAGGAGAATCAGAATTGGGCAAGAAATACCACTTCAGATTTGCCCAAACATCAAAGTTTCTTTTTATAAAGTAGACTAATCTTTGCTGGGATGGACTAATTAGAGGTTTCTACTAGTGAAAGGGCCATTCGTGCTGATGACGAAACTGTGCAGATCAATAGTGTAATACATGAAGCAGTACATGACTTGGCCACTGACAAAATGGCCAAGCGTGGGCAGTGTTTATCTGTGGGTGCTTCTTCTATGCGCGCCTTTCAAACCCCGTTGTGAACAGAAATGATTCTGTGAGTGTAACGGAAACAGCAGCGCTCGGCTGGTCCTCGCTTTCATTTGGGTTGAGTGTCATCGTTTGCGCTTAGCTGGACTTTCTGGATGTTGACTGTGGGTTTTACAGAGCTGTGAGCACAGGCAGGGAGACTTAGAAAACAGACTCAGAGGTCTCCATCAAGGCTGGAATGTGGTAGTGACACTCAGACTGGCAGTGTTTTGGCTTCTTCCCTTCAGTGTGGCTGCAGCTAGGAAGTGGGGAGGACTGTGAATACTAAAACACGTGGGGACCGGAGAGAGAGTCTTCTTCATTTCTTCTAAGCGTCTTCGTGGCACAGGGAATTTTCTTCTGATGTTTATGTGATAATTTTTATGTTTGTTTTCTTTTTCTTTTTTTTTCTTTATTATTTATTTTTACTTGTTTTTCTTTTTTTTTTGTGTGTGTATTTTCTTTCTTCAGATATTTAAATGAAGACATTGTTCTTCCTTTTTTAACTAGTGCTTTTGTAACTGATTCAAGTTAGTAGTTCACAGGCCGGTCCCAAGTCTCCAGAGAGTGAATGTTAGGACCCTGAACAGATCTTTAAGAACTGATTGATATTTTCCTTTGGTCTTTAGTTGTCATGTGCTTATCCAGTTTGCTTGCTTGTATATTTATTTATTTATTTGAGAGAGAGCAAAACATGGATCTGTTGTTCTACTTTACTTGTGCATTTATTGGTTGATTCTTGCATGTGCCCTGACTGGGGGGGGATTGCATCTGCAACCTTGGCATATTAGGACGATGCTCTAACTAACTGAGCTACCTGGCCAGGGCCCAGATAATTGATTTTTGAGATGAGGAGAAAAAGCAAGTGTAAAAAGTTGCCTTAGACAATATATGTATGTAAGTTCTTCTTGGAGAAGGTCTGTCTCAACTAATTGTGGTTCATTTTATTTGTGATTATCTATTAGAGATAGCACCAGGTAATTATCTCCTAATTTCAGTTATTTGTCTGATGACCGCTCTAACCAAATGTATGCTGCTTCTAAGTGATTTTTAGAATGCCGTCATTATATATTGTTTGGAACTGAAAATATGTATCTCCGTAGAAAACAACATTAGAGTGAAGATTAGGGTTTCATTTTGAGCCACACAAGTCTATTTCACTCGTTATGTACTTAAAATAATATCGTGCCAGTATGTATCATTGTGCCATTATTTGTAATTTCATTTTCTAGAGAATTTTTGGGTTTTTGAGCCAAACCAATGACATAGGCTGGGGAGCAAGATCTCAAATGCTCTGGAAAATAACAGTTTTGAAGCTTCCTTTATGCATTTGAGATTAAGGAGGTGGGAAAAAGTTAGGCAGGGATCAGATCATAGGATACTTAACAAGATTGTGTGCTCACTTGAGAGTAGTTACAGTTTATTTATTTTTTAATTATTTTATTTATTTATTATTTATTGAATTTATTGGGGTGACATTGGTTAATAAAATGATGTAGGTTTCAGGAGTACAATTCTATGGTACATCATCTGTATTTTGTATTGTATGTTCACCACCCAAAGTCAAGTTCCCCTCCAGTTTATTTCAAAGGTGTGTTACCTACATGCACAGCAACAATGGACAGAGCTTACTTGGGGCAAAAATAAACCTTTTATTAAAGATATTGGCCTAGAGCATGACCACCCACCGTGAACTGCCCAGTTAGGAATTTATGATCATTTGAGATTTATGATTATTATGATCTTTGAGATTACTTTCTATAGAAACCCTTCTTTTCTCATCTACAGTTCTTGTTTTGGTCATATTATTAGTAATTTTAATACTCCTGATTGATGACCTGGATGGGTTTCATCACTGTATGACCTTGACAGCTTGCTTACATCTTTAAGTCTCAATTTCATCATCTGTAAAATGGGGATATTATTAGTAACTATGTCATGGACTGGTAATAAGTTTTAAATTCTTTATATAAAGCATTTATTACATTAGCTTTTATTATTATTACTATAATTGACCCACATTTGCAGTAAATAGATTTTTGTGATTTGGCTTTGGAGCCTAACCAACAAATTAATTTTATTTCTTTGGGAAAAATAGATGTCCTGTGTTTGGCAAGAAGGGAATCTGATGTCACCGGGAGCATCTTTCTTTTGCTTTTCCCTCATATCCCACCAGTGTCTAGCAATAGGAGGGACTATGCTGGTTTTGGATACTTTTTGTTCTTTCAGGATATCAAAGAAAGCTCACTGTAGGCATCACATATTTGTAAGTACAGGCAGTGCTGTCTTTTATAGGTTCAGCTTTCACACAAACTATGCTTTGGTATATATAGGGAGCGTAATGCACCTTTCATGTCTGTTGTGTTCTTCCGTATGTTAGTGGTGGGGGGACATTCGCAGCAAATTCACGGTGGTGGTGTGTACCAGCCTGTGGCTCGGTTTTGTCGGCATCATCAGGTTTATTAGGGCCTCAGTGTTTGCAGCTGCAAATATTGTATCTGAATGCTCTGTTGCATTTTGCTATGCAGCTTCACACAAGTGAGGGGGCAGTACAAATGCTGATGCTAATGCCAAAAACATAGGTCTCCAAAACTCTTTTTGTTTTAAGAGGGGAAGATTAAGGATGCCAGAGTCAGGTACTTGTTGGAGGAGAGCTTGTGTATTGAGATGTGAAGGAAAAAGAAACAAGCATGCTTAATAAACATTTTTATTTATTTTGTCTAAAATGAGTGATAGGAGTGTGGGCTTTAGAGTTTTTTGATTCTTTGAGCATGGAACCACCTTTATAATGTGTAAATATATTTGTTATGGCTTTTATATTAATACATGTTCTCTGGAATGTATGGACAGAGAAGGAAGGTTTATGTAAGATACTTTTAAAGTTTTTCTTAGAAAGCTTTTTATGTTGGAACATTTCAAAAGAGGAGAGAATAGTGCAGTGAACTCCCAAGTACCCACTATCCAGCTTCTGCAGTTACCAATATATTGCCAATTTTATTTCATACTCCTTCCCTACCCCCCCTTTTTCGCTAGAGTATTTTAAGATAAATTCTATATCATATCATTTTACCAATTAATTCTTGTGTTTATTTCTAAGAAGTAAAGACATTAAAAATATAATCTTAATGCCATTATTATACCTAATAAAATTAACAGTAATTCCTTAGTATCTTCTAATACCCAATTAAGATTCAAGCTTCCTTGATTGTTTCAGAAAAGTTTTAAAAAACAGTTAATTAGCTTGAGTCAGGATCTCAATTTGCATATTGCATTCCATAGTTTTGAAGTTGGGGAGCACCACACTTCTGCGGGGTGGTCTCTTCCTCCACAGCACAGAAGCCACCAGAACCAAGCAAGCATCTATTCCATTCTTTGGCAAGGGATGACAAGGTGAGGGCATCTTTCTCCAAAATACAGTAGATGTAACTATGGAATTTGCAGTCTTTCCTTGCCCTTCCTGTTCTTATAAAATTTGTTGAGAAAATTTATAGTTAAAAACAACTTTATACACGTTCCTTTATTATTTAAAGCCTAGATTTAAACCATGGGTGTCAAAAGGCCACCACCAACAGATTAATTCCACGGCTATTCTCCTGATATCTACATGTTAGTCATCTGTTTTGGCAATCTAGCACTAAGTGTTGCCATCCCTGGGGCAAATTTAGGTACGTGAGGATTCAGGTAGCACCTCCTTAAGTCTGGAACTTCGAGGCTAGTTTGGCAGAAGTTAATAAAGATTGTATGAATAAGTTAATGCAGATTGGTCTTAGTTCTGAGCACTGACATGTTGCTCAGCACCTTCACGAGGCTGAAGTCAGTGTGCAGGTGCTGAATCCCGGGGATAAAGTTTTCCGAGGCGTGTCGGTCCACTCTTTGATCTGCAGACACAGGACTGGGTCAAGTCGTGGCTTGACTGCTGTAGGATGCTGACTTAGCAGACCCTACCTCTGATTTCTACGCTGCACTAGCTGTGGTCCCTGGAAGACCTTCTGAGCGGAAACAGGTTCCGGGAAGGACCTTAAGGCAATATTTATATAATGACGAGGAGTGAAAAGTAAAGAAGACTGTCTTAAGCTTGAGGAAATGTCAGTGCAGCTCAGAACCTGCAGTGGTTTCTCTTCGCTCAGAGTAAACACCACGGCCCTGAGAGTGGCCTCCCAGGCCCTGCGGCATGCCCCTCCTGTGCTTCACCTCTCTGACCTTAGTGCCTGCTTTCCCTGTTCACTCCTCTTTTGCTGCTGAATTCTGTGAATCTGCTGGACTCCCTTGCTTCAGGGCCTTTGCATTTGCTGTTCTTCCCCACTTATTCACTAACTTATCTCCTTCCTTCCTGCCTTTCTTACTTTTTCATGTCCTTTGGGTCTTTGTTCAGCTGTCACTCAGAGAGGTTTTCCCTAACTACTTATTTAAAACTGTCCTCCTGCCCCTCCTCATTCCCCCCCTCCCCCACCACCCTGTTCTGTCAGCCCTCCCTAAATCTCTCCCTTGCTTATTTTTTGCCATAGCAGTATCACTTTCTAACATATCAGACAATTCACTTTTTAAATTTTTGTTTATTGTCTTTTTCCCACCATGGATTTATCCTCAGTGTCTAGAATAATGGCTGATCATAGTAGACATTCAGTAAATTGTTTAGATGAGTGAGTAAGCCTAGTTAAACTCTGGGAAATGTGATCCCGAGAATACACGGAGAGATTCCATGGGGAAAATGAAGGATGAACTTCGAACAGCATTATGGGAAGAGACTCTGCAGTAAGAGACTTGGAAAAGTGTCTTCATGGTTCCTGTAACAGTGAACTGTGCTCATAAAGTTCACATGAGATCAAGTTGTTTTTCTGCTTAGTAGTGTGGCCTGCATGGTGAGTGATGACTCTCTGGCTTTTGATACAGTAGGTCATTGGCATGTGTCAATCTAACAATTGTGGTTTCAGATATTTGCTGGCAGCCCGGAAGGGTCACCCACATAGTTGTCGATGCTTTGTAGAGACCCTGTGCCAGCTGTGAGCCCAGACTGAGCCTGAGGTGGCCCACCTCCTATACCTCAGCTCCTCCTGGTAGCCTTCTTTAACTTGAGAATTTAGAAACTCATTCAGTTACACTGACCACGTGTTGCATCAGAAATTATATGTCACAGTGATATTTGTAAATTGGGGTGTTTGCAGACCGGGTTGGGAGAGGAATGTTTCGCGAATGTCAAGGGTCAGTATACTCCGTAGGTATTCCGGTGAGTCTGTTCTTCACCAAAGATTTGTTTCATATTTGTGATCCCAGGTACCGAAAGAGTTTGGGACACACCAGTCAAATCAGCCAAAGAGAGGCAGCACGACAAATAGTGATTAAGAGCACAGACTCATGGAGCCGGACTGTGTGGGTTTGAGCCCTGACTTTGATGGGCATTAGGTGTGGATTTAATCTCTCTGTGCCTCAGAAATGATGATAAAAGTGGTACATACCTCATTGGGTTCTTGTGAGAATTGAATGAGTTAATATTTGTAAAGCAGTTAAAACAATGGCTGGCACAGAGGAATCTAAACCTAAATGTTTTTTACATAAATATAAAGACATTTATTTGGGAGGCCTGTTAGAGAGTGCTTCAACCTTTGGCCAGAAGGCACACCAAGACAGGGAGAGAGATGGGTGTAAGTGAAATCATTTGAAGTGATAAGAAAGCATATTGAAGTTTACTAATATGGGAAAAAAGTTATGGAGGTTAATTTCTAATGGGCATGGCTTAGTTAATTATGAAGGAGCATAGTAGAGTGGCTAAAATTGTGGACTGCTAAGACTCCCTGCCTGGTCTTCTCATCACACTTGCTGATTTTGGGTAAATTACTTAACTTCAAATTACAACTCTAAAATGGGTCTGTGAAAAGTACTTACCTCATGGGGTTGTCCTGAGGCTTGAATCAAATAAATAATCACTGTAAAACGCTTAGCACAATACCTGGCATATAGTAAAGTTTTGTAAATGGGACTTTTAAAAGACAACAGATGATGAGAGTTTCTAATCTCTGTCCCCACATTGTTTTGGTATTGAAACCCTTTAGCTGGAACCTTCAGCCCTGTCCTGTTACTGAGCCAGTCGGACAAAATCTGACAGCATCGAGAGTGAAGCACTGCAAGCATGATGCTTAGCACAGTGCCTGGCGTGTAGCAAAATCTCAACACTACCCAGAGCCTCATCCCTGCCAGTGGGCATGAGGGTTCCAGATGGAATATGTGAACAGTACGGCTGCCACATTGGGTTCAAGATGCAGAAAGGGAAGGCGTCTTTCTCCATGTTCCACTCTGGTTGTCAGAGGTGGGTAGGTCAGGAGCTATACCTGATCAAATGCAGTCCAGCGGACTCCCGGCTCGGAGTCCGGGAACAAACTCCTACTCTGGCGTCCCTATCCACCTGCCAGCCTCATCCGACCTGAGGTCACTGTAAAAGCTACAATAAATGCATGCGAAATCACAGACTAAAATGAAATGTGCGAACTAACTGGATTTTAGTTATCTGTGCTATCCCTGTACTAATTACTACAAATAATCAACACTGATTATGTATAGATTCAAAGTTAGGCTATAATATGTAGAACTCAAGTTGAAGATTTATATCGACATTTCAGATTCTAATTTCCTTTTGGAGGTAGTTGCCCTCCAGCATTTTTATTGGCTTATCTAAACACATTACAGGGTTTTATTTGTCCAGATGCCATCCTGGGGAACAAAATTAAACTTTCTCATAACTTTTGGATTTTAAAAGCAATTTAAGCTGTAATTTATTTCTAAGTTTATTCATTCACTTATTCACTGAACTAATAGTTACTTAGAACCTACTATGTGGCAGGTCCAGGTACCTCTTGGCTTTTTTATTTTTATTTTTTGGCAGACAAAGTAAAATTTTCATTTGAATTTAGTTCTGCAACTACATATCACTGTCTGTGTGAAGGGTTAGGTTCCAAAGTTAGCCAATAAGAAGGAAAATAGATAGTTAAAATTATTCTTGAAAAAGTCGTTATAGCCACTTCCCTGCTCTAGCTTTGGAACCCATCACTGTTTCTTCAGTTGGATACCAGACACGTAATTGGACGTTTGCTCGTGTAGGAGCTTCATGTTGTTTGAAAAATACATTCAGGGCATGCATACCAACTGAGATATGCGCCTAGCTCCAAACATGTATGTACCCTTACTGCACCCATTCCTCACTGGTTGATTCACTCTTTCACTTACCAACATTTAATGAGCACTTGCTGTTTGTAGTGACTATGCTTGACATCGACACTGGAGGTAGGAAGACTATATAAGATGACAGCTGCTCCGAAGGGTTTATAATGTGGGGAGAGCTGCCATGACATGTCCATGTATAGTTGCATGAGGTTCAATGGTTGTGACAATGCAGTGTCATACATGCTATATGCAAATGCTATGTGTGCTATATATACATACGCCTTGGAGGAGCCAATCGAGAATGGATAAAGTGTCATAGCTCTTCTTGGGAAAGGGTGTGTCTGAGAATGGAGAGGGGCCGCTTGAGAGGTTTGAGTGGGTCTTGAAGAACGGGTTAACTAAGATGACATATTAATTAGAGCAAATAAAGGCACGGTAGCCTGCTCAGAGAATGGAATGGTGTGGAGGGCAGCAGGAGCTAAGGTGGAAAGTTCATGATAAGCTTTAAATTCTATGTTGAGCTGTTTGGACTTTATCTTCAATATAGTAAGGAGCCATTGAGTGATCTTTAAAAGGAGAATGGGACCAAATTGTGTTTTATAAGTGAGTGGATTGAGGGAAGTGACTTCAGAGCAAGGGAGACCAGTTTGAAATTATCGGTGGGAGGGCGAGGAGTAGTCCAGCAATCACACACTCACTTCTAAGCCTGGACAAGTTGGCACATCCCTTGATTAACAGCTGCCTCAAAGGCGAGGTTCCCAGCTACAGATGGTCCTTTTCGCCACCGTTGACCTGTGGGTTGTCGCCCCTTCTTCCCTTTGCTCTGCTTTCTTTCCTCTGCTGCTCGTTTGGTCTGGCTCTTGGCTGAAGAATGGCGTTGTGCGAGGGAAGGGAGGCAGGATGGCCATGTGCACTGCTGCCCTCCTGTCTTCTCCCGTGGAGTGCCCTCACCCCCCACCCCACCCCAAGCCTTTTCAGTTCCTGCCTGAGCCCTCTCGTAGGACCTTTCTGGTTTCCACGCACAGCCCTTGAAGAAGGACAACTGAAAATGGAAAGGGTTTAGAAGGGAACCTCCTTTTCCTGACCCTGACAGTAAAAAGTTGGAGAAAGCTTTCAACGGGCCAAGTGCTGCATCTCTGACCGGGAAATAAAACTGCTGTGTTCTTTGGCAGATCTCGGGTCAGGAGTGGCACGTGGTGGTCGTGGAAGCACGTGGATCAGCCCATTAAAAAGTTAGAGAGTGTGACTACGGGTTTAGGCTATCGGGGGAATGTTCTGAGGGGGTCATGCAAGCCATTCCCTTTCCAGCACTTAGCACCTTCTCCAGAAAGTTCTCCTTTCAGCTGCACCCCGCAGGCATCCACACCCTTCCTCAACCTGAAGTTCTTTTCTTGTCCTTGCTGAGCCTGTTTCAGCCTTTTAGCCAGCAATCTGAGGATGGGCAGAGTAGAGGAGACCTTGCCCCAACAAGAAGAGGATGGGAGAGAGGAGTTTGACCCTGTGGGAAAGAGGAGTTTGTGGCTTTTGGGTCCATAAGACTGTTAATACTCAGTCTACTATACTCTCTGGGCCCTAGGGACCTTAGATTTCGATTCGACTGAAATTAATTGAATTTATTTTCTCAAGGAGCTTATCAAATACCTTAAGTCACTTAGGAATTGTTTTAGGCTCATTTGAAGTGAGAGGTTTACTAACTTTCCCAAGGTTACACAGTTCCTGAAAGGCACGTCTGGGATTGGCAGTCAGTTCCAGCTGATTCTGCATCTGTGTAGAGGGGCTGGTTTCTGCCCCTGACTCTCCAGTGAACTGATGTTTCCAGGGGAAATTAAAAGTCATATTTGCAAGTGAGCTTTTTTTCTGGAAAATTTCATTGACATAATTGCAGGCTCACATGCATATTTGAGAAATGATGTAGAGCTTGGTTGCATACCGCCCGTTTTCCTCATTGTTCACATTTCCCAAAATGTGAGTGCCACAGCCAGGATATCAGTCCGTGTCCTCTAAATTTCCTTGGATTTCCTCAGTGTTACGTGCACTCACTTCTGTGCGTAAGCTCTATACAATTTTCTCACCCGTGTAGATGCATGTATCTGTCACCAGAGGTAAGGCACTCAGCAGAGCCAGCCCCACAAGCACCTCTCGTGCTGCCCTTGCATAGCCACAGCCATTGCCCGGGCCCCCGGTTTCTACCCTCTGGCCACCACCAACCTGTCCTTCATACCTACAGTGCTGTCGTTTCAAAAGTGTGCTGTAAGTGGAATCATGCAGTGTGTAATCTCTTGGAGTTACTAGCTTTTTTTCATTCAGCACAATTCCTTGGGGAGTCATGCAGTTCATTTTGTACATTGATAGTTTGTTCCTTTTTATGGCCAAGCAGAATTCCATGGTGTGGATGTACCATAGTTTGTTTAATTGTTCACTTGCTGAAAGACATCTGGGCTAATTCTGGGTTTTGGCTATTACAAGAACATTTGTGTACAGGTTTTTTGGTGAGATAAGTTTTCATTTCTGTGGTAGAGGTGCCCAAGGGTAGAAATGAACTTAAAAAAAATTTTTTTTTAAAGATTTTATTTATTTATTTTTAGAGAGGGTAAGGGAAGGAGAGAAACATCAATGGGACCTAGCCTGCAACCCAGGCATGTGCCCTGACTGGGAATCGAACCGGCAACCCTTTGGTTCACAGGCCAGTGCTCAGTCCACTGATACAAAAATTTTTTTAAAGATTTTATTTATTTCTTTAGAGATCAGGGAAAGGAGGGAGAAAGAGAGGGAGAGAAACATGGATGTATGAGAGATATATTGATTGGTTGCCTCTCACACACTCCCAACTGGGGACCCGGCCCACAAGCCAGGCATGTGCCCTGACTGGGAATTGAACCAGCGACCTCAATCCACTGAGTCACACCAGCCAGGGCCAAATGAACTTTTAATGCAGTTCATAAACCCAGAATTGTGTTTGGTGTGATCCTGCTCTGGATTACATTTTCACCTTTTATCCGGTCGGCAGTCAGATTTCACATGGGGCTGCCGCCCAGTTCTCCCTGGCCCTGGGCCTGTGTAAATTTCCAGACTGATTAGGGCACTCCTGAACTCTGCTTTGCTTTGTTGCCAGGGAGCTGGCTCTGTGTTCCCCATGCCTGATAGGTGCGCTGCACCAATGTCTCTACCCCGGCCTCTTCGGTCACACCCACCACCGTGTCCTGCCCTGCGTGCTGTGGAAGTATGAGCTCTCCCTGGCCGGGGAAGTCACGATGGGAACAGTGGCGGCTTTTCCTCTGCCCCTGCCCTCTTCGCTGTAGTGAGCACATGTTGCCAAAAGATGGCAGTGCTCTTTGCAGCCACTGAGATCGCTCTCGCCTGTTGCCCGTGGTTTGGAGAATTGATATTTTGTTCTTTATGTGTATGTTGAAAACATGGACAGCAGATTTCCCAGAACAACAAAGGCACCAAGAAAATGCTGTGCAATTTAAAAAGATTTGAGAGAAAACACCACGCTTGTAAATGATTTGTAATGGAGATGGTTCCCCACTTTGTGGAAGGGACTCGAGTAGGGAACTGAATCCAGGGACGTGTGCGTGAAGGTGTAGCTGCAGGTGTCGGTGTCCGTGCTGCCTTCTGTGCTGTCCTGACAGAGATATGCGGAGCTGCTGGCGTTTGCCTCCCGTCTGACCCGAGAACAGCTAAGTAGCAGGGGCAGCCTGCTTTTGAGCTCTGAGACCTGAGATGGACACCTCTCAGTCCTCAAGTAAAGACCTTTATGTACACGGTAAATAGAATTTTCAGGATTTCAATGGCTAATGATACTAAACTCTTCACTTCCTAGTATTTGTCCACTTCCCTGCGTGCGTCACTTCAGTGTGTGTGGGCATGTGTGTAGAGAACTGTTTAAACATTTGCTGTGCACAGGAAAGCTGTTGTAAAGTGAGAGATTACGGGGTTCGCTGGATGTCATAAACAGAGCAAGCTAAAGAGGATAGAGCGGGATGAGTTTAAATATGAGGTTAACTAATAACCTTTAAGCTGTGTGCACGGAAAAAACCAGCAGTGTCCAATTTAGGTACGGTCCTGTTAAAAATGGGAGCTCTTCTGCTCCCTAGGGTGCCAAGCTCTGGTGCCCTTTCGGAAGTAGTCAGAAAGCCCCCCTGTTCACGTGGTTCACGTGCAGCCTAGGGAAGTGGAGACCAGGGCGTGTAGGAGCCTGGGCCAGCTCTGGGGCTGGGGCTGCGAGCCTCGGAGTGGGTCCTCTGTGCACGGGCTTGTGTGTGGAGTTTGGGGGGGTTTGTTTTTTGCCTCCCCAGGTGTGAGAGCTGCCTTTGCTATGACCCTGCAGCTCACAACACAGCTGCATGCATGGGGCGACAGGGAGCAGGTGGCTCCACCTTAATCAGCAGCCTTTTTGCTAGTACATCCTTTGGCAAAGGCCTTAGGTTAGGAAGAGAATTGCTCTGTATAAAGTTAGAACCCTCAAAGCAGATGCCGTTACTATAGAGACGAGTGAAATGCTACTGTGTAGGAGGCCTCACCATGAGCCGATGGGAGAAGGGCGGTGGGAGGGCAAGTGAGGAGAATCTAGAGACTAGCACACCCAAAGACCTTCAACCTTTAGCAGTGCTGTGACAGGCTAGGCTTGCATTCTGGAACTTGTGCGCTGGCCGCCTGCCACTTGCTGACTGGCTGAGTGGCAGCTGCTAGCACTGTGCGGACTAGCTGGTGAGCACGTTGGCAGTTGGCGAGGGCTCTGGGGGCGGGAACCCAGAGGGGTGGAATGTAGATGGGTGCCCGAGGCCCAGTGGCTGACAGTTTTGCACAAATGTTTCTCGAGCTGGACTTCAGTCACTCTTAAAGCCCAGTGATTAGGACTGGCTGGTGAGAGCTTGTCCGTTTGGCAGCAGATTGGACATGTGTTACAGTTAAATCATGTTAGTGTCCCAGAATAACAGGGCATAAGAGAAACCCCACGTTGGGTGTGGACTTCTGAGGAAGGGTCTCCCTGTTCCTCTCAAAGGCCCCGTGGAAGGAAGGCAGGACTGGCTTGACCCTTAACCCCGTGATGCTGGTGAGAAGCTTCCAAATCTATTCTGAACTTTGCCGCATGCTGGCGGTGTGAGCAATGGGGAGCTGTGTAGAACCATGCTCTTTCCTTTCTTTGTTTTCAGCAAATGCAATTTGTGTGAAAGGACATTTTAAGAATGGATTTGGGGGCCTGATGAGGGACTAGATGAGTTCATTTCTTCCCACTGGTAGAGGGGAGAACTGGTTGGGTCAGACAGTCATTTTAAAAGCTATCTCTGTCTTGCTAATAATAGCAAGCAACTGCTGGGAGGGTTGTAGGGGGTGACACAAACCCAAATCATTGACATTGGTGCTGTAAAGATGGAAAAAAGCCGTAAGTCCCCTTGCTTTGTGCAGAAGCCCAGATGTGCCAGGCTGGACTCGCTCTTGAGGAGGAGAGGGCTGCTCTGGGAAGGGCTGCTGTGGGCACGCAGATTTCGTATTTTCACTTTGCAGCGCTCATTCTTTTTCGCTGCTTGCAGATGCTCTGCATTGTCTGTCAGAAAGCACTAGGTTTCTAATTACTTGCTATGTATAGTCTTGGAGGGAATGTGAAATATGTATCAGAGAGCCAAGGAATGCACCGGTCATTATTCTCACTCTAACTCGGAGCTCAGGGGCAGGGTTTCAGCAAGGCTGGGCGGGTGTCTGAGCCTAGGAAGAGGGCTCTGGGCATGAACGGCATTACTGTTGCTACAGTTGTCACAATGTCTCCAGCTCTTACTGATTTCCTCCCTTTATTTTGGCTTTGTTTGTTGCATACAATTTTGGGAAGGGCTTCAGTGCAAAGGCTAAACATTTTGTTTATGGAACCTGTAAAAAGTGGATAGGACCGGCTTGATTAATGGTGGGGTATAGAAAATGATGTTCTATAGGAAACTGTGTTGGATTCTATAGGTGGATAGGACTGGAAAGGGTTAGTTCTGAGAAGAGATGTGGGCTAAACTCTTTGTTTTCCAAATGGGAAACAGTAAGCAGCACAGGGCTCCAGAATTTTATTGTACTTCCAAGGCCTTTTAAGAAAATTTCCCCGTTTAGCTGCCATCCTTGTCCATGTCTTCAAGCACTGTGCTCCTGGTGGGTTCTCGCCCTTTGGACCAACTCTCCTAGATGGCTAGGGGAGTCTTTGAGAAGACAGATGTGATGATACTAGAGCCCTCATCTGTCGTGCTCGTCATTGTATCTCTAGTGTCTAGAAGTGTGCCTGGCACCTGGTACATACTCAGCAAATATTTGCTGACTAAATGAATGGAGGAGGGCAGGAAAGAGAAAAGGGAATGACTGAATGCTGTCTCTGTGTCTAGCACCGTGCACAGTACATTTCAAGTGCTTTGGTCATTGTCACCAGCAACCTCCAGAGTGCCAACTGCTGTTTCTTCTCTCTGTCTCCATCTTTCTCAGCCTCTCAGGAGCATTACCCATAGCAGTACCCTCCTCTTCTCTCGCTTCTGTGACATCATCACCCTTTCCTGGTTTTCCTCTTACCTCACTGACTGCTTTTGTTCCTCTGCTGTGCTTGTAAACGTTGGCATGCCCAGCACTTGGTCTTAGGTCTATGCCTCTGTTTCTACATTTTCTTCCTGGATGATCTCATCTAGTAATAACTTCTTCAGAGACAAGCTTTAGTCATTGATTTTCCAATTTTTGTCTCCAGCCCCAGGCCCCCCAGCTCCAGATTTAGACATCTGATTGTGTATCGGACAGTTCCTTTTTCATGTGTAATAGGCATCTCAGCCATAAAGTGGCCAGGAAAGAACTCTTGATTCCTACATTTCTCCGACAGCCTTCCCTGGACTCCTGAGGTAGTTTCCTAGTTTCTTTGGTCTCCTGATTATCTATATTTCTCATAGCAGTCAGAGCGATCCTTTCAAAAAGGTAAAACAGCTCCATTCTAAAACTCTTTACTACAGTTAATAATACTGTAGTGCAGATTTGGAAGTTGCTGAAAAGACTAG
This sequence comes from Macrotus californicus, assembly GCA_007922815.1. Classification (NCBI taxonomy): domain Eukaryota; kingdom Metazoa; phylum Chordata; class Mammalia; order Chiroptera; family Phyllostomidae; genus Macrotus; species Macrotus californicus. Next base: position 43,309 of record VMDR010004117.1, on the reverse strand, counting down.
ATCTTAAGGGTTTTCATCACAAGGAAAATAAATTTCGTAACCGTATGCGGTAACTAGACTTACTGTGGTGGTCCTGTCACAGTACTGTAGGCCCCCCCTCTGGGGTTTTACTTCCTGTGGTTTCAGTTAGGTACAGTCAACGGGGGGTCAAGAATATTAAATGAAAAATTCCAGAGATAAACCATTGATAAGTTTTAAATTGTGCACTGTTCTGAGTAGCGCAATCCAATCTCGCAGTGTCCTGCTGTGTCCCACCCTGGCCGTGAATCTTGCCCTTGTCCAGCCTGTCCCCTCCGTATACGCTCTCCACCCAGGAGTTACGTGGTGGAGCCATCTCCCTTGTCAGGGAGACTGACCCGGTATCACAGTGCTTGTCCTCAGGTAACCCTAATTTTACTTAATAAGGACCCCAAAACCTTAGATTAGTAGTGCTGGCGATTCAGGTAGGCCAAAGGAAAGCTATAAAGTGCTTCCTTTAGTTGGAAAAGTAAAAGTTCTTGGCTTAATGGAGAAAGAAAAAATATAGTGTGCCGAGGTGGCTAAGATCTATGATAACAGTGAACCTTCTATCTGTGGCATTGCCTCATTTATAAATTACACTTTCTCACAATATGATAGGAAAAAACATTATGTACATACCGGGTTTGGTATTCTCTGCAGTTGCAGGCATCCACCGGGGGTCTTGGAACAGATCCCTCTCAGATAAGGAGGGATTACAGCATATACAAATCATCGTGCCGTGCACCTGAAACTGATATAATGTAATATGTCGATTATACCTCAATAGACCGGAATAAAAACAAAACTTTTCAGAGGCTCCTGAAACACCTGCAGTTGTGACCGCCCACTTCGGCCTGCGTGGCCCTGCTTCCTAATGGGAGTACTATTGTTGGCCTCCTGGCTGTCTGTCCAGCCTCATGGACCTCATTTCTGTTTCTGAAACATGCTGAGCTTGTTCCTGCCTCAGGGCCTTTGCACTTGCCGTTCCCTTTGTCCGGAATGCTTTGCCCCCAGAGCTTCAAACACCTAGTTCCTTCTTATCATTGTTTTCTCTGCTCACATGTCACCTTCTTGGAAGCCTTACCTGAACCACCTTATGCCGAGTAGCTTTCTGCCTCATTTTATTTCCTGCGAGAACTTAATGCTATCTAAGATTACCTTGTTTATCTATTTATTATTAGTTTCTTAGAATTTGCCCATCTTATTCACAGATGTATTCCTCTCCCTCTAAAGAGTGTTGGAATGTGGCAATTGCTGAATCACTCAATCAGTATATCATTCACTCTTCATGGGAAAGGCTCAGACAGGGCTGGTAAAAGACTTGACTTCTCAAGTCCTCAAGGCATTTTTTTCCCTACTGTAATCCTGATGACTGATCCATATCATACTTGCTTGTAGTTTTATATTTTTATTTTTAACACAGAGAAGGAAATAGGTATATATCAGGGTGAACTATTGCATGCATGTCCCGTATCCCTGAAGGAAACATTCTGCAATTGTCCAAAAGTTGTGAGTTTCTTAATGACATTGTCCCCCAGTAAAGCTTAGGGTGAAGAAGGAATAAGGAAAGAAGAAAGGAAGGAAAGTTACCTTTATTAAACGTGTACTAGGTGCTAGGCACAAAACTGAGTGCTTTCACAAATGTTACCTAATTTGAATCTCAAAGCAGCCCTGTCAGGTGGATATTATCACCCACATTTTTATAGATGAAAACACTGAGGCTCTATAAGTTAATACTTTGCTCCAGGTGATACGAATGCTAAGTGGTAGAACTAGATTCTTTAAAACCCAGGTCTACCTGACACCAAACTTCTGACATTTTGTGCTAAGACGGTTGCTTTGTGAGACGGATGTGCTTCTAAAATAGAAAGGAAGGAAATGTGAACTCAGCGCATACCCACATATATTACAACGAATATCTGAAGCACAAGAATGAGTTACACAGACAATATGGAAAACAGACCTACAGTATTCAGTGCCTGAGCATATAATTGGATGGATAGGATACAGATGAACATTTGGTCCTCTGGCAGAGCTCGTGTACGGTATGACATAGAGCAGCTGTCCCCAGAGCAAGTTCTTTGTTTCGAGACCTGTACGACACAAGCAGCATTTGAGCAGTTCGGGACTTCTTCCTGCTTTCACTATAAATAGAAGTCATGGAATTCTGTATGTCGGAGTTAATGCAATGAAAACGAGCCACAGAGGAAGAAAATAAATGTTAACTCATTCTGTAAACGAGAAATGTGTTTGGCATCGGGAGAGGCCGTGAAAACACTGTCGTTACTCGGATGGGTCCTGAGGTCTTACTTAGCATATGAAATCGCAGAGTAGATCCTATTATGTAAGGAGACAGGGGGACGACATAATGTGGCTACAAAATGAAGAACTTTGTGCCCTTCAGGGAAGAGTTAACAGGGCAGGAAGAACATAGAGCGTGAAGTGTGATAAGAATGTGGAAAAGGAATGAATGGGTGGCATATATATGTGACTTGCCAAAGCCGAGTTGCTGGATAATCCTCAGATGTCAGATTTCCGTGAGGCCAACATGTGACTCAAAGCTTGCCACTCAACAGAGAATGCGGGGCTGTGCTCCTATTAAGAGGCTGGCTGGAAGCTAGGCTCCCACTGTGCACTAGCCTAACTCCCTGTCACTTTCTGTGTGTGGGTGGGTGTGCATGTGTGTGTGAGGGTATACATTTTTATGCAGTGGGTGTTTAAAGAGCTAAGCACTGAAGCTGGATTTCCACAAACGATCATCACGAGCACTCCAGACACACCAAACTTCCTCTCTTGGTATTTTTTTCTTTCTTTTCTTTTTTCGTTTGCAAATCCCAAAGGAGAGAACCCCCAACACACAGCCCGAAGGATTGAGATGATTTTCTCTTACCTGTCCATGTGGGTGCCCTCTCAAGGTTAGAGTGGAAGCTATGTGGGACCGGCACGTTCTCTGCCACCAGAGGAGAGGAGCTGCATGAGGAAGCAGCAGTGACCAGTGGAAGAGCGACTCTGCCCTGTTGACATGAACAACAGCTTGCAGGTTAACCTGCCCAGAAGCTGGGCTGCTTCGAGTGGCTCACTCCAGGAGAAGTCTGAGCACTCTTTCTTTCTGTTTTATTACTATAGGATGGAGGATGAAGCTGTCCTGGACAGAGGGGCTTCCTTCCTTAAGCATGTGTGTGATGAAGAAGAAGTAGAAGGTGAGCTCTGCGGGCCTGGGAGAGGGGGACATCTTCATGTACCTGTGTCTTTGTAGATAATAGCATTCACCCAGTCCATGCATACATCTTGTATTTGTGAAGTTACAAACAAAGCTTTTCTATGGAGTTTCGTTAATCTCCCCATTTTGCTTCAACACAGGAAGTAATTTTTAGAACTTCACTGGACTGTTGGAATCTGAGTCAGTGTAGTCCTGCATAGTTAAAAAAAAGGGGGGGGGGCTATCTTGTTTTGAAGCAGGTGCCTCCTCGTGAAAAGTAAATGTTTTTCTAGATAATATGAACCATCTTCCAGTGACTAATTCAAGGGAGCTGCTAGATTTATATAAATGTATTTGGTTGAATATTCTGTTCTTTCTTATAGCTTGCAGGATAAAGAAACAAATGTTGTAGGAAGAGAATGATGATAATGATACCGTTGTCACCAGAAAAATGGGTCCAAGTTGAGGATGTAAATAATGCTAATCATAGATAAGTCTGTTAGGAAAAGATGGACAAGCACTTTTTACCTCAAAAACCTCCAGGACCTCTTTTGCTAATGTTCCCTAGTGCCTAGTAAAAATCAAATAAGAGTTAAGTTTTAGCTCATGTTATGATACTTTTAGTGTGTCTATTCTTCTCTTATCTCTGGACTTATCAATAATGTGCAATAATACTATCTGAGAGTGAGAAAGCAGGACTTAATGTTTATTAAAGTAATTATATGAAGGCATCACAAATACACAAGGTGTTATTAATATTTATAATGAGATTTAAAAAATAATCGGTACTCATAAAATTAAATGAAACTTGCAGGTGAACCATGTCATAAAATGAGTCCATTAAAATCACCTGAGAGACAATTTGTATGTGTTTTGGAAACTCTAGTCTGATTGGTGCCATTTGGGAACATTTAACGCATACCAAAAACTTGGATGAGAGGTGTGGTGGAGTGAGAGAAAAAAGGGTGGTATTATGTGCTCTGGAGTGATTCCCCCCCACCCCTTCCCCCCCGTCCTGGGCAAGTGATGCTCCTGTGCCACCCAGGTTAGTTTGAGTAGTGTGACCATTGTGTCTTTTATCATGTTTCCTCAGTACGTTTCTTTTGACCATGGAGTGTTGGAGGGTTGCTACCCCCTCCACCTTCCTACTTCCTGCATTTATGCTCTTGAGACTAATAAGAATTTGATACCTAAGTTTCTTAGGAAAAAGGAAACTACAGTATTTTTTTTTCATATTGTTTTATGGGTTTCTTGTACTTTTACCACATGACTGTGGGAAAATGTCAAGTTAGTGAAAGCAAAATAGTAAAACTTTTGTGTTAAGGTTCTTATAACCTGTGGTGTTACGTCTCCATTGTGGTGACTTTGTCACTGTCCTAGGATCAAAGAGGAAATAAGCATCTTAAAGTTAATAGCATATGGATGGAAATATTGTAGGATTGAGCAAATATTCTATAGTTTCGGGACCATTAAAGTAGAAAAATCAGTGAGGAAGCTTGAGAATGAGATGTGTGAGTGTGTGTGTGTGTGTGTGTGTGTGTGTGTGTGTGTGTGTGTGTGTTTTCCTTGAGAATAATGTGCTAGCTAAGTTCACATGAGTTGTAAATCACTTTCTTGAGTTTATAAGGTCTGTAGGATTGACAGCACCCTGCTGCAGTTGGATATTGTACATGGGTTTCTTACAGCTTTGACCAAGGAATTAATTTCCTGAAGTATTTCCCTTGATTTTCAGGCACAAAATTAAGACAACAATGTAATGACTAACATGCAACTCTGTAGCCAGATTTCTTTGAGGAGAAACAAAGAAGACAACAAAAGGTGGTAAAAACATCTGTAAAATTGTTTGGCTTTGTGGTGATCAAATTCACCACATGGATTTTACGCATATTCCTGTTCTAAGACTTCTATTTTAATGATTATCTTTCATGTTGGTTGGAATCTGAGTTGATTACTTTTATTTCAAGACATGTTTATTTAGTTGCCCTTTGTTGAATCCTGAGGCCCTACAGGATGGTTGTTTACGATTATCATTTGGTGGAGAACACCCATGAGTATAGGCTCCTCTACAGTATTTCTTGAAAGTATGATAGGGACTGTTAGTTCCCAATTCAGTGCCCATCCAATGGCCCCTACCTTTTTCTCACTGGGCTTTCTCTATTGAGGGTAGGGAGCACTTACGTTTTATAGGAACTCTAGGTGAAAGTGTAAAGAAGTTGTAATGGACATGGGTTTGATGACTTCTCCACGAGAATAAAGAAACGGATGACTTGACTGTGAGGACCTGTAATACGGATTCCTTTGTATTTTGAGGCAGAATGTATTATGCAAGGGTGTAAGTCTGCCTCATATATAATTGCACTGAGAAGAGTGAATTTGATGGAGAGGAAACTATTATTTCTGTTTGGAAGTAGCTGAGTTTTAGGACATTTAGGGCAGAAGTAAGTGCTCCAGTTTTAAGGATGAGAAATTCAAAGGTTAACAACGGTGGGGCACCTCATGTTTCTATTATTAAACAAATTTGAAGCATGCTGCAGCACACTTAGCAAAAGTGAACTGAACATAAAACTTTGTCTTTTAAAGTAATTTGCACAAATAAGATGTACTCACCACTATGCTATTATTAGGGTGACAGAGGTCCAGTAGCTCTAGTATTCATGCTTTTAAAATTCTTCTTTGGCTCTCGAATTTGGGAGGATTGGATTTAGCTCAGCCTGAAGACAAGAAGAGCCAGATGCTCACTCATAGTTCCATCTAATGCTGTGGTTCTGAGCAGGAGAGAGAGACTGGCACTTCAACCACGCCCTCAGTTCACCTGGTTCAACTTTACTCTCAGTGGGAGGCATGACACTCAATCCACGTTCTGAAAGCTCAGGAGAGTACTGTCAGCTGCAAAGCTCACGAAGAAGAGAGTGAGTCAGAAGAGGAGTCATGTTCTGTTTAAATTATTAACTTATCTGTGTGGGACACAATTCAAGACCCAAGCCTCATTTTCACATAATTTGCCTGGTGCATTTGTGTGAGTGATGTCAAGACATACTCTTCAAAAAGGTAGCCAAGTGCCAGTTTTTAATCTTTACGATAAAGAGCAGCTTTATTTTCGCGTATTGCCAAGCAAAAACAGTTGAGATGGAAAAAGTTAAGAGCCACATGGTTTCATTCATGTGGGACATAAAACTGAAAGCAACAAATGAGCAAACAGGAAAAATAAAAACTCATAGACACAGACATCGTCAGTATGGTATTTGCCAGAGGGAAGCAGGTAGTGAAGGGGAAAGTGGGTCAACAATATGGTCCGGGAAGATGCTGTGACTTTGGGTGGTGAGCACACAGTGCAGTGTGAACATCATGTGTCATAGATATGTACACTTGAAACCTACATAGCCTTCGTAACCAACGTCACGCCAATAAACTTAATAAAAAGAAAAAAATACAAAAAACAAAGAGGAGCTTTAATATCTGTTCTTTCACTGGTTACGTTATACTCTTTTTGGTTTTGTAAAGTTAACATTTTTGGCACAGAGTGGCTACTGTGGATAAACTCATTTAAAAATTTTACCATTTAAGATAAGATGTTTGTTTCTGTACCGAAAGGCTCCATCCCCAGCTCAGGCACTTTACAGAATTGGTCTGAAGATGACAAATCGATGTTACCAGAATGACCCAGCGATGCCGACAATGAGAACAACACTCAATTTTTCATTTTAAACACACGTAGACAGGGGAAATTGCCAAATTTTGTGGGGTGAACCAAAGTTGAGATAGAAAAAAAGATCGCCAGGTAACTTTTTCTAAACAGAAGGATGTCTTGTAGATGTTTTATCCTTAAAAAAGTCAGCCAGGATTTTGGATCTGTATGATGTAAACAGATTACTCAATAATCTCGTATTTCGCAATGGGGGAAAAGAGCAAACTCCACCTTATCCTCTGAGATAAGGCCTTGGCTCTGCAGGGCTAGGTAACTCCCCAGCAGGCCTTGGCAACCCTGATGTTGTGAGGAGGGGCCTTTTCTTAATATCAAGTCTAACCAGCAACTCAGGAAGCATAAAGTACAGCGAGACAATATTGGCTGAAATGTGTCTCCATTTCTGAAGTCTGATCGGTGCTCTCAAAGCTATTCTGACATGTGGTGGTGGCTTTCCTCTTCCATTCAAAACTAAGGCCAAAAGGAAGTGAGCCCTCATCTGTGTCAGTGGAGGAATGATTATGCAGGCTCCTGTGCCTACTGATCGACACTAAGAGAGTATCACTGAGAATGTGTGGAATTTTACTGGAGGATTATTTTTAGGGAAATAAAGGTAAAAAACTAGGACACTGTCTGGAGCAGAATAAATATTTACCAAATATTTGTTAAAAGAAAGAGTGAATAAATGAATATATAATATAAACAAAATAGAGCATATATAGAATTACTTTATATAAAATTCTAAAATCTTTGTTTACATTTTTAGTGAGAAATTTGGTTCTCAGTAGTCTTAGTCACATGAGATGATGTAGTTTTTAGTGATCCTATCCTTGCTGCTGGCACCTATAAATTGACATTTATATCATTTATATTGATAAGAAAAAGAAACCTCTAAAACACCTCTGCCTTATTTTTTTTCCTTCCTCTTGTCTATCTTTTGAGGAGAGAGACAAAAAATGATGAAATGGTGTTTTGTTTTTTTGGAAGTCAGGATCTCAACATTTTGTAGACATGAAATCATAATGACTTAAACCTATTTTTCACTAGAGGATATTCTGATGATGTATTTATGTGTATTGGAAGAGGTGGTATTCTAAAGAAAAAGTGGGGCCTGGTAGACATTTGTTAATAATTACAGTGGTAAAAAATGTGATTGCTGAGAAGGAGTGAATGAAAACCTACCAGATGGGAAGGGAGGGGCTGAGCTGGGGCTGGGGCTATTCTGAGCGCTGGACGTGAGTGTCTGGTTGCATTTTGCTGACCTCTTCTGTGTTCACTCTAATTTCTCAGAAACAGTGTGTACAGAGGAAACACTTGGGCAAATATTGCTGAAGGAAAAGCCTTCTTAAAAGAAACAATGTACCCACACGTTGGAGAGCGGTAAAGAAATGTGGTGGAGTGTTTAAGGGTTGATACCAGAATTTGGTTTTCCCAGAGCAGGTTGAGCCCACCCAGCCCTTTCCCAGCACCCCGCTTCTTTCTCCTGATGGCCTCAGCTGAAAGCCTGCCAGCGGTCCTCAAGCAGGCAGCCCTGGGCCTGGGAGCCGACACCTCCTGCTGTGTCAGTGAGATTAAATACTTGTATACACATTTCTTAAGGTTCAAGGAAATCCGATAATAATGCCATGGGGCTTTTGAAACTGGACTCAGACATCCCTTCCCAGAGTTTTCCAGCTGCAGAGAATTCCCTGGTAGTACAGGGTGGGCTAAGGTCCTCTTGAAGTCACTTTCAGTCCGACATGTCTACATTCTTTTATGGCCATAAGCCATAAAAAAATTGAACTTGGTGCTTGGGTTGTATTTAGCAAGGATTCAGAAATTCTGAAATGATACACTTGTAGTAGCTTTGTGTATAGGTTTCTTTGTCTAAAGTTCATTTTAGACAAAGGCTGAACTAAATGGTTTTCATTTGCTTAGTTCATTTTTACCAGCACCTAACTGTTGCCTTCCTGACTGTGCTCACCCAATGCTTCCTGTGTTGGAAGGGGCAGGCTTGAATGGTCAAGTGAAGGGCCCCAGGGCCCGCTGTCTGTTCCTCTTTGGGCTCATTCTGAATCCCTTTAAGCTCCTGGTGTGAGATAAGATTTTCATGATTAGACTTCTCTGATACACATTGACTCTAATTTGCCTACTTTTCTAAGAAGAGACATATTAACTCTAATACAGGATAAAATACAAATGTATGCCTGTTGCCTAATAAAGCATGTAAGTTTCCTTCTTCTAGAGAACAGATTTAAGTGCATAGTATATTTCCACCATTGAAGAACATTCAGAGGTCTATTATATGCACAAGGTCTGTCTGGAAAGAGTCCAGCCATTGTTAATATAACAAGAATGGTTTGCATGACATCGATGTAACCTGGCAGCCAAGGGGAGTGGACTGGAATGCACATGTGTGGACAATGATGACTCCACTGTACTAGTCAGTGGGGGTGGTAGACGCTGCTGAAGGAGCATGTGTGCTGTGTGGCTGTCACATTCAAAATGACTGAGCAAGTAGAGCAATGAATCTGCATCAGATTTTACAAGAAGCTTGAACATTCCTCCAGGAAAGTATTTGGATGATTCAGAAGGCTGCAGCTATGGACAACTGGTCATTGGCAGCTTCACCATGACAATGAGCCTGCTCATGTATCCTATCTTGTGCCGAGTTTTGTGGTGAAACATCAAATCACTCAGGTGACTCAGACCCCCTACAGCCCAGATTTGGTGCCCCTTGACTTTGCTTTTCCAAAAACTAGAATCATCTTTGAAAAGGAAGAGATTTCAGACTATTGATGAGATTCAGGAAAATATAACAGGTAGCTGATGGTGATTGGGAGAACTGTGTGGGGTCCCAAGGTGCCTACTTTGAAAGAGGACTGAGGCATCATTGTCCTGTGTACAATGTTTCTTGTATCTTGTATCTTCTTCAACAAATATCTCTATTTTTCATATGACATGATTGAATATCTTCTAGACAGACCTTGTGTATTTAATGTATATATGAACATATTTTCTATGATACAGAAGCTGTTATATAATTTAGGTGCCAGTTAAATGAGAGTATGCAATAGTATAGGAATAACACTGTGTATTTGAACCTGAGCAAAGTATAGTATTTTCCCATTTCTATCATCACAAGAGTCAGAATCATTGGGGGTGAGAATTGGGACTTATGAGAGAGAGTAGAGTTAAGAATAGAATAAAGCTGCATTAAGCTCAGCTGAGTCTCGTTGCTGTGGTGAGCTAGCTGGTGGGGTTTTGTTTTGTTGTGTTTTATTTTCCTTTTTTTTCGCTGATTGCATTCAGGGGACTGGAGTGAGAGCCTGCCATGGCAGTAGTTCGCAGAAGGTTCCAAACGTTGGAACCCTGAAGCTGCTGATTGTGAGGTGGGATGAAGGCGAAGGGAGGGAGGGTGGCGAGGGGCATCCACTGCACCAGCAGTACAATAGGTGGCTCAAATAGCTCCCTTCTCTGAATGGTTGCAAAAGCTTTTCAATCTAGTTAATTGTTTTTACTTTTCCAAAGAGTTAGAATTAGAAGGCAGCTATCCGAAGTGCTTTATCTAATGTGTTCACCACCACCCCAGCCCCAGCTGATTATTCAATTTTCAACAAGTGGTTCTATCCCTACTGCAAAACAAAGAAGATGTCCTGGGCGTGGAGCAGCAATTTCTGACTGGTGCGCCGCAGGAATTTTTAAAGCTTGCAGTACCTGACTATTTAGTCAGGGCACTTTTCCCTTAGATTGTCAAAAAAAAAAAAAAAAAAATGACAATAGCCAACACAACAAAAGCCATTCAATGTGAATGAATCAAAACTATACCTAATTTTTATCAGATCGGCAAAAAATATATATTTTTTGGTGTGCAGCGGAATTTTAGTAATTAGTTTGTGTGAGCCATGAGATGAAAAAGGTTGACAATCGCTGATGTAGAGTGAAAGCTCATAACTGAACCCACTGGATGTACATATCTGGCAAATTCAACCAGTATCTGATTGTTCTATTGCTTTTATTCAGTCTGTGCTGTGGGTTGGACAATGTAGTGAGAGCCAGAAGCCGCAAGACCTGTTTCTGTTCCTGGTTCCATCCTGCCTTTCTGGGTGACACAAGGCCAATCACACTTGTGTGGTTACATTTCCTTCATGCAAAGTGCAGTTAAGTTGTCTCCTTACCAGCGATGGTTTAAGGATAATACCCGAAAAATTCTTTGATATTTTTGGTAAGTCATTGACAAATTACTTAATTTTTGAATCTTGTTTTTTTTGCTACAGAGAAACAGCATTTGCACCTCCTTATTTCCTAATTTTGCTAGAAGTAGAAGTAAACTAATTTGAAATCCCCAGGATAAGCCCTATAAGTTTAAGATATTATCTCTCTTGGATTCAGTCCCGGTAGGTAATTCATCTTTATGTTTAACCTTTCTCGCCAGGGTAGCTGTGACTGCAGAATGCTGTCAGACTAAAGCTAGTGCTGATGTTGGTAACCAACGAATTAGTTGGTTAGTATCTGTGTTAACTATTCTTATTAACTTTAACTGATGGACAGTGCTTTTTTTATCCCGTTAGGCCTGTGAAAATGGTAAGGACAATTGCAGATATAAGTTCAAAAATATGTTGCTTTTCTAGGCTCTCATGTATCATCAATGTGATAACATATTCTAGTTAGGGCCACAATTAATATTCTGTCAAATCAACCAGTCATTATTTAAGGACACAAGACTGGTTGATATAATTTAGAGGGTGTATCATGTTCGTGAGTGAGTTGGCATGGGAGACCAGTGTAGACTGACATGAAGTTGGGACCTAAAGGATGAGGAGGAATGAAATATGTCACGAATGAGGGAAGCATCACAGGCAGGCATGTGTACAGGCCCAGGGGTGAGAAAGAAGTAGGCCTGCCTGAGAAGTGGAAATAGGCCTATGTGGCTGGACCATGTGAATAGGGAGAGAGTGGCCTGAGGTGTGTGGAGGCTAAAAAATTTGTTTTCCTCCCTCCTTCTAAGTTCCTCTAGCTGGGCTAATACTCACATTAACAAGGGCAGATTATCAGGAGAAAATGTCCAAAGTTTATTATACAAATGTACATTCGGGGGTGCCATTAGAATGAGACTGGATGTCCACTGGGCAGCTGAGGCTTATATGCCATTATGGACAAAGGAGGGAAGGGGGTAGGGGTCTGCAATTTCAAAGGGGAAATAGGCAATTTACAGGTGTTCAAGACAGAGCTGATATAAACAAATTCCTGCTGGCCACCCAGGAACAGTGGGACAAAATGGGGAGGCATATAGCTAACAGCCCCCTGCTTGGATCTTTCTTATCTAATGCTGAGGTGAATACCTAAGATGCCCTTTCAGGAGGAGGTCTTTTCATCTGAATCTCTTAGGCATTAAGGGGGAGGGTCAAAAGTTCTTTCTGAGTCTTTTGTTTCTTAACAACCAGCTTAAAATCAGTATCCCCAAAGGCACATTTGGGGGAGGCAAAACTTTGGTCCCCTTTAGGTGGACAGCACCCAGAAAATTCCTGGTCTTTTGTGCTATGCTAAAGATTTAGGATTTTGAGTGTGTACCGGGGAGCTGTGGCAGAGGGTTTTAAGCAGGGAAGTGACAAGACAAAATTTGCATTTAAAAATATCTCTTTGGCTGATGGAATAGAGTGAGAAGAGGACTGGAGTAGGATCTGTGAGTGCCAGCATTTGGAGACTGAGAAGGAGCAGTCATAGAAGTTGGAGGAAAACCAGGGAGAGGGTGACTCTGAGGCTAAGATAAGATCACTTTCAATAAAGAGGGAGTGAGTGATGGACAGTGCTGAGTGCTGCCTGGAGTCAGGTAGGTGAGGATTGGAAGTGGCCAGTGGATTTGACAAAAGGGCAGCGATTGGTGGCCTTATACACAATGGAGTGTTACTTGGCCATAAAATGAATGAAATCTTCGTAACCATTTGTGACAGCATGGATGGATCTAGAAGGTATTATTATGCTCAGTGAAATAAGTCAATCAGAGAAACACAAGTACTGTATGATTTCACTCATATGTGGATTCTAAAGAAGAGAATAAATGAACAAACAAAATTGAAACAGACTCATAGATAGAGAGAAAACTGGTGGCTGCCAGAGGGGAGGGTTTGGGGGAGTTCGTGAAAGAGGTGAAGGGATTAAGAAGTACAAGTTGGCAGTTACAGAACAGTCACGGGGATGTAAGTAAAGCATAGGGGAGACGGTCAATGATATTGTGATGGCTGTGGCACCGACTGCGGTACTGGAAATACCGAGGAGAGCGCCATGTCCGTACATGATTGTCCAACCACTAAGCTGTACGCCTGAAACCAGTACAAAAAAAATTGAGAGAAAAAAAAGAAAACAGTGTTGGAAGAGCTCATGAAAGGAAAGAAAAGAGAGAGAAAGATGACACAAGTCTGGATGGCCTCATCACTTGAATGACCGCAGGTGACCCGTGGGAGGACAGATGTCACAGCAAGAACTGCTTGCTATTGTGGGGCAGTTTATGGAAGTGTGGGTTGTGGATTTCAACTTGTCATTCTGTGGAGAAGTGTTCTCAGGTGATTCCTGAGCCATTGTTTCTCTTCTATGTAACTAGGTAATTACTAACTTGAAAGGACTCCCTTTTTTCTTTTTTCTTTGCCTTTGCCTTGCAGACAGTGGAAGATGGGAGGGGTGATGGGAGTGCTATTACCATGGAGGTAGGGAAGTGGGAAAGGGAACCCAGTATATTCAGGACCGCCATGAGTCCCAGTTCTACATCATTAACTGTGTATTTGACTTTTATCGGTTCACTAGTAAATGAAGAGGTTGGACCAGGTGATGTTCGAGGTCATTTCAACTGTGAAAATGTGACTGTGTAAAGAAAAAGAGGGAATGCCATTCTTCTCTTCTCTGGGTGCATGTGCAAACCCGGAGTCCTGAAGATCCTGGGATTGGGTTTAACTAGGCTGATTTAAGTCTTTCATAGCACCTTCCCCAGTTCTTGGTCATTGTTTTAGCCTTTTGACGTTATCCGTGTCTCACCTGTATTACAGGTATGTGAGAGGAGGAAATTATGTGACTAATATTAACTATTTGATACCTGATTAGTCATGAGTGTATTAACTATGTGGTGGATTATCTGTCTATAGCAACTAAAAACTTCTGTTCTTATTGCTCAGCCAGAGTTTAGGCCAATGTTAAAATGAAGCCATAATAGAGTTGGAGATGGACAATGTGGTTAGGATGAGACTGTGAATGTGCGCATTTCTGTGTCTCTCTAAGCTGCTTCTCTGGCTGCAATTGCAAATCCAATTATCAATGACCATTGGATTAGCCATTGTTTTCTCTCTTCCAGCTCTACTTCCCATTCAGTTGTGCAAATGGTGACTGCAGGAGAAATAATGGAAACTGTCAGTTCTCTGTGTTTGGCTCACAGGCGGATTTTAGTCTGACTGCATATGTACTTGCATATTAAAATTCCTATGCCTGTTCTTTTGGGGCCCTGGGGTGTCAGGATGAGTAGGGGTTCCTTTCTTCCTGTTGGATGGTTCTTCTTTGCTCTTAGCACTGCTCTGCCTAGCATTGGCTTTCCTAGGCCTTTTGGCTCCACTCTACTCTGTTTAGTCAAGTACAAGGACCAACAGACCTGGTTCCTGGGGGCTGTCTCTTACTGTGTAGAAGCTCCAGGGGACACTCTAAGCAGGGATGGGTGAAGATTGTCAGGTGGGCTAAAGGAGGGAAGATTGAGTTTATGGAAGGTGTTGCTTCTGTTGAACAGTTAGACTGTGTATAATGAGTAAACTTGCCAAGGGAGAGATGGGTTAGACTTGGCCTAAAGTTGTCTATTCTGTCCTGCTCAGAGTGAATGCCCTGGAGTGCCTTTGCTTGAGAACAGGAGTTCACAAGCTATTATCAGGGCTGGAGGCGGGTGGGAGTCAGAAGAAAGAGTACTTTGTTTTTCCCCTTTAGGAAGGGAAGAGAGAAATAGGACCAACGCTTTTGGGGCACCTTTGTGTATTAGACACAGTGGGAGACACTTTGTCAAATAATTTAATTCGATTGTCTATAACAGTCTCTCTCACTATATATACATATATATTGCTATAAAATAAGTTATACAGATTTTATATATATGAAGAGAAAGAGAAATATAGAGCTATAAAAACAGATTATATTTTATATCTATAGATTTGACTATAAAAGAAACTTTGCTAGAGCAAAGTTAACATTTTTTGGAGAATCAACATTAGAGATTGTGAAGCACTCAGGAACTGCAGTTTATAAAAGATAAGGTAATTTTTAGTCCTGTTTATTTATTAAGGTAGGTTCCTGTAGTATCTTTAAGTGGTTGTTTAGCCTAGATATTTTAAAGTAATTGACCACTGAACATAATAAAGTTGTATTTCTTTAAAAATATTTAGCAATTCTGACTTTTTATAGTGCTGGTCAGTTTTGCCTCTGTTATAAGCTATTAGTAATGGAAATTGTATTGAAAACGTACGTTCAGTGTGTAGTTTTAAGGTCTACACATTTACCTAAAGACTTTAGAACTATTTTGCATAAAAAATGAGCACTTAAAAGTCAGGTGCAGAAGTTTCCTGAGCTAAAGGAGAGGTGTTGACTCCCCTTTGAGGCCTTTTTTTCTGTAGCTGTTTGTTTCCCTAGAGATTACCATCATCATCAAATATTAAATATTAAAAGTGCTGTGCTCAGTAAACACCAGGTAACAAGCTGAGATTTCTTATCAGCCTTGCTTGGGGAACCTCAAGTCACCTGAAGGATTTCTGAGAGGCTTTCAGTGAGTCAAATTCCCATGGAGTTCAGTGGGAAGAAAAGTATTTCCCTGTTTTTCATAGCTTTTACTCTTTATTTTCTTGCATGCTTGATCATAAGTGTAATTAGTAGCATTAATATTAAAACAGACTACTCATCCGCATTCAAAATGATCTGTAAATAAATTACACATGTAATTATCTATGAATAAACATTAGCATTATTTTTTTTTTTTCTATGTGAAAAGTTGCCTTCATCCAAAATATAAAAGTGGAAATCATCCCTTGTCCCGACTAGTGATGTATGTTCAGCGTGTGGACCCTCATCCAGACCTTTCATCAGGGCCTGACTTGCCCTGTGTTAGCTGCAGAGTAACCAAGCCTTCTGAAGGGGGTTTTCTTTTCATGAGCTGGTATTTTTGCCCAAGTAAATTAGCAGTGTTACTTTGATTATAGCTTATTAGAGCTGCTTATGGGCACTCTTACAGATTTGTGAGTAATAGCAAGTTATTTGTATTTCATTTATTAAGGTGTTTAGGGTTATATGTATGGATCTATTATATAAAGTGTATTATATAAACACACAATTTCTGTGGTATCTGGACTTATACTGTGATTCTGTTTAAGGATTTTTAGTCATGCACTTCTAAAAAAATACCTTTTTTAAGAGTATAATTGGTTTTTTTTGCAAGCAAATAAAGTTTCTTTTAAATGTTGTTTATTGATTTTTAAACAGACAGAGAAGAGTGGGGGAGAGAGAGAGAGATTGATTTGTTTTTCCACATATTTATGCATTTATTGGTTGTTTCTTGTATGTGCTCTGACCAGGGATTGAACCTGCAACCTTGGTATATTCAGATGATGCTCTAACCAACTAAACTATCTGGCCAGGGTTTAAGAAGTAAAGTTTTTATAGCATCTTTATAATCTATACTCATCCAGGGTCTTTGTCTCTTCTACATATTTTCGTAATTAAAAAGAAATAATAAATATCTCTTAATTTTGCTCCCTCTCCTACATCCCTCTTGGCAATAGCCATAACAAGTTTCAGGCATCTTGGTGTAAGGCCAGGCTACTTTAGGTAAGCCAGGGAAGGTAGTATTTAAGTTATACTTTGGGAATGTTCCTGATGATTTCTAAAAAGGATGATATGAAGTGTCAAGTGTTGTGGAATCTTTGCTTTAAACTAAAGAGAAAAGAAATTCATTTGACTATAGAAAGAGCAATAATGTAGATAAAAATCAAATTTGGAACAGATCTCCGTGTTTAGAGGTAAGTGTAGCAGGCTGAGGGTAGAGGACGGGGATGGCTGGGGGTGACTGGAGGTGTCTAATCCATAGGTCTGAATCTCTGCCCAGATATCTGCCTCCCCCACAGTCACCCCCAGCTGCCCCCATCCTCTATCCTCAGTACTGAAATCTAAGGTTGTAAGAACCATTTATGTACTGCTTTATTCCAAAAAGGTTAGTGTGAAGGGAAAATAATGATTGAAAATTTAGAAGAGTGAGGTTGGTGTATAAAATGCATGTCACCCCTCTGCCTATAGGTGGCCCGAGATTTGTCCCTTCTGTTTCTCGCAGTCAGCATGATGAAGGACACATACTCAGTTGTAAGACTGGTAGTGTCACAAAACAAAAGCAAAACACCCCCCAAGCCGTGATGATGTGTTAACTAGTCTTGAGATGGACACCTGGGAGAGAGTTCTGTGGGATTTCATGAGTTAGCTGGTGGCGATATCCTGGCTTCCTTGACCCTTGGCTTCTTTGCTTGTACAGTGTGGATAAAAGCAGTGTTTAATTTGTGCAGTTGTAAGGATTGCATAGGGACAGCTATAAGAGACCTAGCCAGGACCGGGCACATTTTTAAGTACTCAGTCAATGGTTTTTATCGTCTGTATGTACTGGAAACACAGCAACCTGTTTCCTAAAGGAGCTAACAGATCTGTCTTGCATATAGAGGCATATGTTGTCAACCACCGAGTCCTCCAGAGAATGTCTGGCTGGTGGGTTTAATTCTGGTTTGATGGGTTTAATTCTGCAGAGTCTTAAGTCATCCTTGGTAACAAGGTGGGTACCTGTGAAGGCCGCTCTCACTTGAATGACTCCGGAGTTACTCAGTGGAAGGCTTCTCTGTTGGCCTGCACATGTGATAGCAACTATCAGTGACGTTAGTGTAGAAATAGCTTAGGAATTCGGAGAACTGGACAGGATAGCTTCACAGCACTTCATCTTTCAATGGAGATGGCGCAGGTGAGGATGGGAAGAAACAAGGATCTCCTGGTGATAATTTCTGACCTTCAGAGATAACCCAGAAAACCATGTTTTCTTCCCAGTAGTGCTGGCTGTGGGATGGATTGTGAGATAGTCCCAAGACATTTAGAGTTTCTGGGGAATTTGCACCATCTGTCAGAGAAAGGCATGCAGGGTATTTATCTGAACACATGGTACCGAAGCCACTGCCAAAGCAAGGATGAGTACCCGGACTCACGCCTAAATGGACAGTCACATGTAAATTCTAGTAGTTTTACTTGGACAAATTTTGAGTAGCAAGGGTGGAACCTTTTTTTTTAAATAACATTTTAAACAATCACATTTTCCTTATGAGTTATTGTTATTTAAAATTTTTTTGCTTTTTACATTATCTTCAGAAGCAGTTTTACTGACATTTCTAGTGAGAACTTTTGTTTTTTTTTTTTAAGCCTAAAATTCCATTGTAAGTTAAGCAGGTAACTCTCCCTGACTCTTTGAGCATCTTACTGTTTCACTGACCCTTGCTGGACTGAAAAGCTTGTCTGTCAAGTTTCTCATTTTCTTTTACACATAATACAATTCTACACCGTCAACCTCCATGGCTTTCCTAAGAGCTGGCTGTCCTTTTGTGAGTTGTGATTTTATAAATAGCCCCAATCTTCCTGCTATATCTCTGAGACAGGTACAGATATTTTAATGAAGACAAATATTGAGATCCACCTATGATAGTCTTATCAATAATAGCCTGTTTTCATCAGTAATGCTACTTCTGTTGATCCTGAAGACAGGTATTCTGTGGGGGTGGTGAGAATGCTTATGTTCCGGCTCATTTTCTTTCTGGTATTTTTGCCACTTAGTGCATACAGCTTACGAAGCATGTGGTCCCCCCTTGGGAAAGCATGCCCAACTCCACTTAGCAAAGCAAGGCAGTCCTTAGTGTCTTCTCATGGGCAAAGAAAGTGAGGTGCAGAGAGGTCGAGAAGTAATTGATGAGACGCGGACACTGTCCGAGTTCCGAAGGGTTTCTTTAACCCCAGGACCCTGTTCCTTTTCCTTATCTGAACACAAAACAGAAAAAGAAATTTTAGATACCAGTAATGTGTGAGAGGGGAAGGAAGGTGCTTTGAATTTTGGATTGCTCAGCTCAGGACCATTTCCTCTGGCTGCTCTTGAAAGGCAGTATCTTCCTCACTCAGGAAATGTTGTTCTGTCCTGTGCTGTAAGGATCCCCACTAGAAGCTCATGGCCTTGTGGGTACCAGAGAGCTGTAGCCTCCCCAATACCATCACTGAGAGCATCAAAAATGCCTAAGGGTGGTTGTATGGGATGGGAGTGAGAACTGCAAGTGGGCGTGAAGGGTCTTTTTGTGAATTGGTGGAAATGTTCTGAAGTTGGATCATGGCCATGGTCGCCCAGCTCTGTGAACATACTGAAAGTCACTGAATTATACCCATAAAACGTGTGAGTTTTATGACATGTAAATTATACTCCAATAAAACTGACAAAAACTGCCTGAAATTTGGGCTTTCTTGAAGGGAACCACATTTCGTAGCCCTGCACCGTATCTGGAAGCTTCCCCAGCTGCCTGAAAGTGCATGACAGAGTGAGTGGGGAGGCGTCTGAGGCAGGAGCTGGAGGAAAGGGGGACACGCAGAATCTCACTCACACGGCAGAGAGGAGGCCTGGGATCAAAATGGGGATAAAATGGCACCGTTTTTGTGCTGATGACAACTCAAATTAGGTTCCAGAAGGTGAAGTGCATTGCTCTCCATGGACTAAGAGCTCCCTTTCTGAATAGCTCACACCCTTCATTTGGTGAATGACACTTTGTGGCCAGAAATCTTACCTTAAAACCCCATCAGCCCATATAAACTGCCCTGTAAAATGGTTTTTATCAGATGTCCTGTACAGAGTTGGGTAAACATATTACAAAATGTTTCCGAATAACCTCAATACAACTAGTATAGCTTCACTGCCGTTTTTCCCCTTAGTTGACATTATTTATAAGATGTAGAAAATATTCAATGTGGCAGATTTTTAAAAAAATGTCCTACTTAAATTTTTTTCTGATGTTTTTCTAATTCCGCAATGAAGGCAACTAAGCTTTCCGTGTTTGCTTTACTGAAGAAATTGGTTGGCTTTGCTTACGTATATTGTGCGAAACAAGATAAAGCTGCAGGACTCCCTCGGTACCTGGAACGCAGGAAACAATTGACACCATCACTTAACTCACATTGTTTCTGAGACGTTTCCTACTTGCTAGTATAATGTAACTTTCCCATGAGAACAATCTGCTCCCAAATGGCTAGACATGAGACACTTCTCATCAGTACAGCTTCCGTGAGGAGAACTGCATGGCACTTTGTGGTAGTCCAGTTGGCGTGTGTGTCTGTGTGTTGGTGTGTGTGGCTGGGGGGAGGTTTCTCTAGATGCTTCCAACTTCATTCCAGGTATCAAAGGTTTTCTTCTGAATGCTAACCCAGTCACTCTGGGTTCTGCATTCCTGACTTGGAACCTCTTTCTTGAAGAAGCATATAATTGTTTTGATCCTTCCAGTTTAAGGAAACACCCTGGTGAATTATGGTGTTTTTAGATATGCCGAATGAGCTGCTGTGAATTATGGTGTTTTTAGGTATGCCGAATGAGCTACTGTGAAAAGCAGTTCCTGGCAATTTACATCAGACCTACTGCATGTTCGAGCATTACGTGTAGGTGTGTGATACTGTGGGACAGTAAAGGGGCCACCACGGAGTCATTCCAGAATGGGAGAGGGAACCCACACATGAGATACTCTAATTTGTAGTTCAAAAAAAAAAGAGAGAAAAAAGTTTTTACATTACTTCCAAAATGGTAGTTCCCACATTCAGAAGTTGTGCTATATTTAAAGTGAAAGTAAGAGTTTCCCAATTAAAAAAAAAGATGTGGAACTTTGAGCTCCTTTTTTTTTCTGTCTTATCAGATTTTGTTAAAATAATACCACTTGTCCATTTTGCAGCTCCGTCCATCAAGAGGACTAAAAAGCACTTCACAGCCTTTTTTCCTCTTCCCCTTCTCTTCAAGGCAGTTTTTGCTGGGCTGGATTTATTTTTATCAATGCAACAACCAGTTTTTAGAAACTTGTGGAAGCGAAAAAAGAAAAATGGGAATGACACTGGAGTTGACATTCATTTTAGCTGCTTGCTTGTGTGAACATTTGAGTTTGTCTAGAATCTCTCTCCAAGTATGTCTTACTTTTTCTCAGTTTGTCCCAGTTCTAAGTGTCTATTCTGCTGAATGGGTGAAAAACAAAAACAACCCTTATCACCAGCAGAATGACTGCTTGAATGCTGAGTTAGATCTTTATTTTTTTGTTGCTCCAAGACCTCCTTTTTCAACACCCTGTTGAGTATAATCACCGACTCACGGAAGCTTAGAACTGAAAAGGGTTCTGGGTTGCCCAGTACACGTCTGTCGTTACACAAATGATGAGACTGAGGCCCAGATTCGAGGTCACATAGCTCACTGATGGCCGCGGTCTGACCAGAATGAAGGCTCTCTGATTTCCGGTGCAGTATTCTTTGGTTTTCCCAAACAAAAGCCGTCAATCTGAACAGAAACTAGAGGACACCCTCAGAGAATCTTAGCGCCAACCAACAGTTTGAATTACACTCTAGCTAACTGAAAACTGGGAGATTGCGTTTTTCTGGTTTGAGTTTGTCAAATATGGAATGGTAATGTTGAGTTCCTAGACATTTCCTTCTGACCTCTGGGTCTTGTGCAATTTATATGCATCGGAGAATGCGACTCAAATGATTTGTGATTTGTGTGACATCCCTTAGGCCACCACACCATCTACATTGGGGTCCACGTGCCGAAGAGTTACAGGAGAAGGAGACGCCACAAGAGAAAGACGGGGCACAAGGACAAGAAAGAAAAGGAGAGAGTCTCTGAGAACTACTCCGACAAGTCAGATGTGGAAAACGCCGACGAGTCTGGCAGCAGCATCCTGAAACCGCTCAGTGAGTACTCCCTGGGTGTCAGTGCCTCTTTCTGCCTCACTCCTCTGCTCGTGGGAAGGACACCTTCTAGGGTCTTGTGGGTAATGGGGAAGGGCACAATGATGAGAGGATGGTCTCCTCTAAAGGTTGACGTCTGTGGAGAACCTTTTCTTATCCCAACAGGTTGGTCCAGGAGGAGATTTGGTAAAATTCTGAACTGGTCAGAAAAGATGTGATAAATTGTTGGCATGGTTTCGTATTCTACATTTTGACGAGTGAAATAGGGCAGGGTATTACAGATGTACTTAAGTGCAGTAATCAATAGTAACTGAAAGATTCTTAAAGAAATTTTTGGATTGTTTCTGCTTAGAGATAGGTTCTGTTGAGACAATAGGTCAAGATGATATATACATATGAATGATACTTATGGGCTCATAGGGGATATTTGACCAGGTCATGAGCCAGGTCAGTAACTTAAAAGGAATAGTGGAAAAACATCCTATAAGTCACAAAAGACTGTAGAGGGGAGTGGCATAGCTCTTGAAATGCTGAACATATCGGATATCATAAGAACAGAATAACAAGAGGTCAAAAAACACTCTTGGATTTCAGTGATGTGGGGGACTGTGTGTGTAGGTGCATGTGTGTGTTGCTTTTGTTTCTTTTGATGTGGACCGTGCTTGGCTGTCTGGGTTACTCCGGGTCTGAGATGAGAATCAGTATGTGCAGCAGAAACGTGTGAGCGAGCGAGAAGCAGTAGAAGCACATGTCAATTTTTGGAGATTCCCCAAAGGAGTTGCATAGTGACAGCTTTCTCTCTTGGCAGAGCTCTGTATATTCTTCACCTCTTTGCTCCGGTTGCAGAAATATGGAACCTGCGATAAAACGCATTAAGCACAGATGAAGATCCAGTTCAGTCATTGTCGGTGATGAGAGGCCAAATTAAAACGAACAGTTCAGGAGTGTTGAAGAGTGAATTTATAGAGTTAAATTAAAGAGGATGTGAAGTGCAGTGATGTGCATCTGGATGTCTTTTATAGGCTCCCTATTGGGACTGAGCAGGTGGTTTAGAAGCCAGGCGTGCCATGCTGAGACGGACTGCCAAACTGGAGATGAACATTTTGAGGAGAGTTTGGAGATGGACCACTAAGTTACAATGTAAAGGTGTTGAGTCTTAGAAGGGACCAGAGGGCAGGAGACAAGAGTTATGCACTTTTCATTGGCATGTTGGGAATCTAAAGGGAATCCTTCATATATTGACTAAAAAAACAAAACAAAAACAAAAAAAAATGGGGTTTGTTTCCAGTAAAGTTCTTGAAATGCAGAAAAGAAGGGTCACAGTTAATAGTGCGAAGGAACGAAAGATAACATTCCTTTCCAAATAAATTACTATTGTCTACTTCGGTTTGCTCTCTGTTTCGACAAGGCCTGAGCCAGAATTAGAGGTGCTCTCCCCAGTGTGTATGTGTGATCTCTCTCTCTCTTGCTCTTTCTTTGTCTCTCTCCTAGTCATCTCCCACTCTGCAATTTAATAACAAGAGTGCATCA
This sequence comes from Macrotus californicus, assembly GCA_007922815.1. Taxonomy (NCBI): domain Eukaryota; kingdom Metazoa; phylum Chordata; class Mammalia; order Chiroptera; family Phyllostomidae; genus Macrotus; species Macrotus californicus. The sequence continues at coordinate 19,919 of VMDR010004117.1, read as the reverse complement.
TCAGTATACACATTAAAAAGAGAGAGACACTCTCCTAGACAAGTGGACCAAGGGATTATGAAATGACAACTACCTACCAACTTTGAAGGAAAGACAATGGGACAATGCCAGTAATACTCAAGTCAGTAAAAGGGAATGAACTGATCAGAAAGGTGGTGAGAATGAGTGTGTCTGCCATGGGAGTTGCTTTCTGTGGCACTTAGGGACTATTTTGAGAACACCATGTTCAACAAATAAGGCATTTCTTTCTCTTTACCCTCAGAGGTCTCCTTCTGTGGGAGTACTGCATTGTAGTGTATGCCTGCTTTCTGAAAGGGTCACACAGAGAGACCATTGTTAAGGACCAAATTGTTCAGTGATCATAAGAAAGCTATTTATAAATTTGCATTATATAGTTAGTTATTTTCCTGCTAGTTAATAAGTTATGCATCATCCAATTTGACATGAAGGCTCTCATAGAAATTATTGTATATTCTCTTCACTGCTTATCATGGAGACTAGATGAATTGGTAGTTGGTTTTTCTGATGCATTTTTACGTAAAATGTTGCACTTGTTACCTTCACATATTGAAGGACATTTAACCCTATGATTTTGGGGAAGTTACAGGTCTCTGGCACCAGCATGACGATACAATTATTTTATGGGAAAACTATTTACTGAAATATCTGCCTAGTAGTGTGCCATTATTATTTCTGAACAACAGCCACACACAGTTTCTGTTTTTGTTGGATCTAGGTTTTTGGAGACACTTATGTCTATAGATATGCTACGGCCCCTAGGCAAGATTCTTGCTTGGGTCTGACATTGTATCAGGTGAGGCTTCTCCTCTTGAAAATACCTCAACGTATAAATAGAGCCCCTTGATGAGAATCATCTCTGATTCTGTCCTTGTTGTCACCCACATATACAGTTTATCAGTGACTTTTGTTGCTTCTACTTCTAAAATAGGTCTGGATCTGTCTACTACTGACAAGTTTGGCTGCCACGTTCTGGTCCGGTGAGTTGTCATCTCTTGTGTAGACAATGGCAACAGGCTCCACTTTTCAAGTCTGTTTACACACAGAGGCCACAGCGATCGTCGTACAGTGTAAATCGAGCCATGCCATTCCCCTGCTGAAAGCGTCCTCTGTCCTTAGAGTGAGATCTTGATCGGGCATCATGGCAGGGAGTGTCTCAGCAGCCGTGCTCTGTGTCATTGTCTCCTTGCTGACATTTCTTCAGCCACACTGAATTTTCGGCTCCTTGGTGCCAAAGCTTTTTCTGCTTCAGGGCCTTTGCACATGCAATCCTGTCTTTTTGGAATAGTCATTCCATTTTTGTCCTGGTTAGCTTTTCTCTCCTATTATATTGCAGCTTTAAATTTTTGTGTTATCTGAGAGGCCTTTCCTTCCTACTCTATGCAGTGCGGGGCTAAAGTAGGTTTCCAGCTGTGAGTACACGAAACCACAGGGTTTATTCCTGTATTTTTATTCATTAATTATTGCATCATTTTCTGTACGAACATCTGTAAACCTGCTTTTGTTCCACCCTGTATAATGTGTGTTCTCCAGTGTTACTCTTTCTCAGCTCTTGGTTGCCTTCATAGTATATGTTTTAACAGTCAGTTTTGTGAGCCTACAGTTTTGTCTTGTGCTGATGCTAGCCTCTAAGCTCCATGAGAGCTGGGATCAGGGTTGTCTTGTCCATTGTATTCCCTGGCACCTAGCACAGTGTGTGGCCGCGTTAATGAATGCTAATTGCAGAGTAATGGAAGGGATGGATTACTACAGGTAAATACATAAGCATTACTTTTATCTAAATGTTTTCTGCCTTATAGATAAAAGTTCGGCTGATCATCTTGTTTTTGATGCCTGCAAATCATCTTTATATTTCCCTGCACTGCCTCCCTCCCTTGCTGTGCAAATCTGGTCCTAACTTTTAATTATTCTGCTCTGGAAGGTGTCTCATTTTAACTATTGCTAAGAAGGCATTTCGGCCTGTGCAGGTGGCTCCAGAGGGTGTTGAGTTGCTTGTCCCGCCCAGGTGATAGAAGGAACCAATCCGCAGGGCACAAGGATTTATCATGTGCACTTAGAAGCACTCACTGCTCCGCACGTGGGCAGCTCAGCTTCAGAAGTCATATTGAAGAGGCATGGAATGGAACAGTGAAGGCATTTAACAGAAGAAACAAGTCAAATATTTTCCAGTATTTAGGCACATAAGGGAGATGACATAATTAACGGGTTCACTTAGCTTATGACACAGATGCTTTTTCTTTTCTACATGGCTTCCGTGTCAAGACAGGGCTTCTAGCAGGTTCTGCTTGCCATGCTCGTGTGCTGTGGAGTAAAAGCTGGAGTTCAAATAGCAGTTCTACCCCTCCGCAGCTGGGCGAACTTGAGACGTTAATTAAACCTTTTCTTTCTTTATCTACCAAATGGGTTGATAACACTTATCTCACAGTGGTGCCTTAAATATTAAATGAGGTAATTCATGGGATGCTATTAGCTTCAAAACCAGGATGTAATTATAATTATTATCATCATCACTATTATTACCACTAGCACCTCACTAGCTTGTTGAGAAATCCCAGTGACCAGTTTATGTATGTAGATGCATTGCCCATGGTAGGTTCTCTATGAATGCGGGGTTCCTCCCTCTCGTTACTGCCTTCTCCCCCTGCAAACTCTTACATGTACTGCAAGGCCTAGTGCACGACCTCCCGTGGCTCCCCCTCCACCCTGGGGCAGAGTGATTCCCTTGCTCATTTGTTCCTCACACCTCAAAGTGACGGCACACGGGGGAAAAAAAGACAGAGTTTCTAAAAAGCGTATGCATGTTTTGATTCTCACACGTTTGGAGCTTTGAGGAGGGAAGCTGGCTGGCTTTATTTCTCCTCTGAACTCAGCGGCAGCTCCAAGTCCTTGTACAGCTACTCTTCCCAGGAGAAGGGTGGTACCTGAGCTACTACGGGGACAGCGGCTGGGAAAGAAAAGTGAGACGGAGGAGAAACAGGAGGAGAGACAAGGGAGCGAGGAGGCGGTGAGGAGTGGGTGGTGGAGAGAAAAGTAAGAGTGTGCTCTTTCTTAAAAATAATTCTTTTGCCTCCTCCTCGGTGCACTTGTTTCTTCTAAGTTAGCAGCTGCCATCCTTGAGGGTTGCCCAGAAAGTGGGTGGGAAGGTGGTCCCCGGTGCCATAGGCTCTGGAAATACAGCACAAATTCCTACCATGGGTGTTTTTGATCTCTGAACTTCTCATTTTGCTAGTGTCCTAGGGGATGTATGGGGGATTCACATGCCACTTTGTGGCTGCAGAGAGTCTGAAAATGTGTAAAATGTTGGGAAACAGAGCTACAGACAGAACATCCTGTTCGGCATATTGGTCTGATGTGGAATATGTTTCTGGACGAGCTTGAGCAGGCATTGGTGCCCGGAGCTGCGGACTGCCTCGCACACATATGTCTTGCTCTTGTGGAATCAGCTCTCTAGGTCTGTGCACACAGACATTCATTCAGTCTTTCTGAGCTCTTTGGACGTGTGCCACAACTGGTGGGTCTGTGCTCGTGAGCATGGTTCTGTGAGCCTGGAGCAATGGATGCCAGTGGGCGCTCCTGTTATATTCAGGAAGCTGAAGCCGAGAAGTAGGCAGCTGCTTTTGTTTAGTGTGTCCGGGTAAGTGGACAGAGTAGCTTTGCATAAGAGCCAAGATTATTTGGGGTTTTGCCATTTGACTTCCCCTTTTCCCAGTGCACACCCCTGTGCCCTCTGCTGACCTGACCTTATTCTTCCTGGTGGATTTCTAGTTTTTCTTGATTTTTAAATGTTTTGAGCTAAGGTCCTTATGTCTGATATCATAAAGTTAGATTCTTTCTTTCTTTCTTTCTTTCTTTCTTTCTTTCTTTCTTTCTTTCTTTCTTTCTTTCTTTCTTTCTTTCTCTCTTTCTTCTCTTTCTCTCTTTCTCTCTTTCTTTCAGGAAGGGGAAGGAGGGGAGAGAGGGAGAGAAACATCAATGTGTAGTTGCCTTTTGTGTGCCCCCTACTGGGGACCTGGTCTGCAGCCCAGTCATGCGCCTTGACTGGGAATTGAACCAGCAACCCTTTGGTTTGCAGGCCGGCATTCAGTCCACTGAGCCTCACCAGCCAGTGCAGATTTCTTTAATTTCCACTGTGCTATTTGCGTATCCCCCAAATGAACCCATATGCAGAAGTGAAGGTCTTCGGAATGTGTGTGAAGTGTGGTAGATTCTTTCCCTGTTAAGGAACAAAACAAAACACAAATGCAAAAAATATACTTTCTTTCATCCTCTTCTGTTTTTTCATCTTATGTAAGTAAGAGGAGCTACTTTATCTTTAGGAAGTACTTTAGTATAGAAAACAAAAGCTTTTTATATTAAATAATTGAGAACTTTAAATGTGCCTTTTCAGGAGGGGCACTTGTGATGCAATGTTACTGAAAAGGCAGCTTGTCTCGGCCGTCCGGAGCGTGGATGTGGGCCAGGTTGAATTTGATTCCCCGGTCCCACCAGCAGGGCACCTTGGCAGATCCCCAGCCTGTCTGTGCTTCAGTTTCCTCATCTGTAAAAAGGGATAGTAATAGAACTTCATTCATAGTATTCCACATATTAAATGAGCAGTGCGTCTAGTTAGCAATAATGATCAGCAGTTATTATTGTGAGTTACTCTGAGCACATTCTGCAAACTCCTATTTCCCCTGCAGTGTACACAGGTAAGGCAGAAAGCTTCAGACTAGAACTTTGTAGAGATGAACTCCCTGTGAGGGCTAATCACTATTCTTTAGGCTCTTCTGGTCTTTTTTACTACAAATACCCACTAGCTATTCCTTTGTTTTGCTGTCACCTTGGCTCACAGTGGCATCTTTGGAAGAACTAACCTAAATTCAGTCCCTTGCCAGAGACTGGGGATAGCAGCTGGGGTGCTGGTTGGCAGGAATGAGGACCAAGGAAATAAGGAACAAAGGTGATTCCTAATATTACACTGCTCTTTTGTGAGAATACTGCCACTGGCAAGTGACTTTGCGTACCAAGTGTGTCCTTGAATTTAGTAAGAAGTCGGAATTCCTAGTTCTGGGGCACTGAAAGCAAATGGGCCATTCACTTTTTCATGAGAAGAACCTCTTTCTGGCTGTGTGTGTGTGTGTGTGTGTGTGTGTGTGTGTGTGTGTGTGTGTGTTTCTCAGTGAAATTAGTCTGAGTAGAAGGGCTTTGGGGTGGAATAGATCAGCAACCTGAAGGCAGTGCTGGGCAGAGAGGAAATGTGTTGGGCGCACTTGTGTTTGTGGTGGTGCTGGTTTGGCGCAGCGATGCTGTGTTTTGTGTGGTGCAAATGATTGCTGTTTATTCTCCGGGGACGCTGATGAATGCAGGCGGACAGTGTCGTGGTGCCTCAGTCTCCTCTAGCCAGTTAACTATACAAACCTCTTAGGGAGCCTTGGATTTCTGGAGTGCTGTTCTCTTGAAGTCACTTCGAAGTGCCCTCCAAGGAGAAGTTCTTAACACTATAAAAGGTGTCACTTTTTTGTTGCCTCTGACTATTCTGTTACAATAGCGATTCCGTTTTGTCATGCCATGAGATGTTGTGAATAGTGTCCCTGCCTGTGTGTGTCATGGGAGAGTTAGTGTTGCTGCTATTTATAGGGACTCATGAGTTAGGGAGGCCTTGGAGGGTTCTACCGTGCTCCAGGAGCTGGGTCCTCGGGGCTAAAAAGAGCTTGTGACTTGGGATGGAAAATGGGGGAAAAACAGAGCCATGTGTAGCATTTAAAATATGAAATATACTTTACTGAAGTGAATGGGGTGCAAATGACTGTCTGCCACAGGCATTACCACCTAAGTAGAAGGCAGGACACATCCTGTGGTTTGGGTTCAAGTTGATAAGACAGGAAGCGAGAGTGGTGAGTGCATGTGTGAGTATGTGTGTAGGTACGTGTGTGATTGAAATGCCCTAAAAGGATGAAAGATATTGGTAGGGATCTTGAAATCGTATGCTATTTGAGAAGTTTCTCATACTGCAGGAAAGGACTCTTAAAGGACTATATAGATTGTTAACACTGAGGATTTAGATTCAGGGCTTTGTGAGTTTGAACCGTTGATGCAGAAGTAGTTGGGATGAGGGACCGTGGGAAGCCATAGGTGTACTCATACTCTATTAATAAATTCTCTGGAATTCTTCCATGATCACAGTATGGAAGTAGGAACGTTGGGTCCTTTTAATAACTTTCCCATGGATGGGGACTGTTACTTGATTTTTCATCATATTTTTATAGAGGTGTTGTGAGCATTGAGCCCCCATTATCCTTGTTACTTATATAATAAAAATCCCAATTATCCTTGATTACTCTGTTCTTTTCCTTCCATAGCCAGCCACTCACTGAGTTCTATTGGCATTTCCTTCAAAGTGTCTCGTGTCTGCCCTTCCCTTCCAATTTCTAAGGCAACATCTTCTTATTTGGGTTTTTAGCCTTTAGATTCTTACTTGAAATAGAAGGGAGTTATTTCATGCCGGCTGCCAGACATCTAAAATATCACTCCCATCTTGTCTCTTTTTAATTGAGAAACAAGCAATAATAATTACATAAAAAACTTATAATGCTCCTCATTACTTAAAGCAGGTTCCTACTTCAGGGTTCTTAGACATTTAAGAGGAAAGTGACAATGTAATGGAGTCGTCTCTACTGTTTTCGATAGTTCAGCGAAAATGACAGGTTTGCTTTCTTTCAGCAGGGCCTTAAAGAATGCATTTATACCAGCTCATAACGACTTCCCCAGTTTTTGAACTCCTGTGGCAAGTATTACCCATTGCGCATTCTGGTACTCAGTCCTGCAAGGCTGTAAGCAGTGGCTGGTCGCTTTCATTCAGGTGTGTGCCATCTGCCCAGCAGTATCAAGGGCCGGGGTAATATCTCATATTCACTTTGAGTCACGTTCTGAACTATCCTTTGAATGATGCCTCAGTAAAATGTCTAGAAATTGCTAATTAGGTTAAAATATTCTGCACTGTTTGAGAAAGTAAAAACTGAAAAGGAAAGGTAATGTAGTTATTCCGTATTAACAACTACTTTAGTTAAAAAAAAAATGCTACCTCCTTAACTCAATCTTTTTGAAATGTGATTAAAATAGAAATCACCTGAGTTGTACAATAGGGTGAGTTGAATAACGGTGAGATAAGAGCCAGGAAAAGGAATTTTTTTCTTGTGCTATTATAAGTTCTACAACTTTGTCTTACCATGATTAGTTAGCATGTAAATAAAACAGAAATTATCCATGTTTTCAACACAGAAATAAAAGTGATGCCCCACATGTACTTTTTCTCATGGGAAAATATTAATCTGTGTGCAAATATGCAGGTTAATGTAAGAGTACAAAATGTTATTTCAGATGGCACTTTTCTAAAGAACCATATAGCTTGTTGACTTGGAACAAGCCTGCCTCTGTTTATGGTTATTTATTTAGGGTTCATATGCCACCGTGGTGAGGATTGTATATAAAGTAGGCTACTTACGATAGTCAGATTTGTTAATTACTGAGTGTGTCACCAAGTCTGTCTGTGGAGTGTGTTTTACATAGAGAAATTAAGAATTATTTATGTATGTATATTATGGGTAAACAGATTAGTCCCTGTTGCTGCAGGGATGAACTAAGATGACATTTGCACATTCTTTTCAGAACTATGATTTAATGATTTTGAATTTTTTTATTCTATTGTTGTTTGCCAATTAAGAAGAATTTCATTTTTTTTAAAGCAGGTTGCACTAGATACCCTTAGAAGCCACTTCCGGTAGTGGTGTTATTGTGATCCAGCAATTCATATTAAAATAATCCTTTGTCTGTTACTAAAATTTTATCACCAAGGCCACAAGAGAAAGCAATTACATTTAGTTGGTTCTGCTTCATTTATGAGGCTTTAGGAAGGACTAATTTAGGTATAATGGAAAATGTGACTTCTGAATAAAAATTCATAATAAACATGTGGATCATATAGCTAGCTGTGTTTGTTCAAAACTGAAGTTATTTCTAACAGAAAATTGGGTGATTTCTGTAATCAAAGGCACAAAAATAGCAATTGCTATAACTAGAAATTCACTGCCAATTCACCCAATATCCTGGATACATGCATGAGCAACTATAAAATTCTGAATCAATTCTTGGTCTGCCTTTGTTACTTCTTGTGAAAATTCTGCATGCCCCAAACAAATCAACAAACACCAAGGCAACAAACAAGCAAAAAAAATTCAAAAAGATTTATGAATTATTTTTTATTGATGTCCATGCCCAGAAACAGCTAATCTCTCCCTTGTTCCTCCAGTTCTTAATCAGATTTTTGAGCTCACTCAAGATGCTCTGGGTCAGAAGGACTGAAAGCAGATAACTGGTGTTTCACTGGCTACCTCATTTAGAACAAATGCTAGTCAAAGTTTTTAAAGTGTACATGAAAAGTTTGTTGAAGAAACTTTTCTGAGCTATTATTTGTATGCTCAAACCAAACTTGGAAGGTTTATAGGTTTTTTCACCCCACAGAACTCACTGGAAATCTATGTATGCTACATTCTCTTTAAGTTCCTTTTATTCTATTGTTATATGATTCTTTCTGACATTTCTATAAACACTTAAGAGGTGAATATAATGAGATAATTTTGAGGATCTTCTTTGCATATTTTTGTATGCAGGAGGAATGGCAGAGATATTTTTCTTATTTGGCAGGTGGGGAGAATATGTCGTCTCTAAGAGTGGGAGTGGGGAATCTTTATTTTAATAGAAGGCTCATCATAGTTTAGATGAAAAAGGAATCAATCAAGGGCAAAGTATAAGAAAAACCAACATAGAACATGCACTTATTTTTCAATAGCAATTGATTTTTGAAAGTGTCATTGAGTTCTAAATTTTGGCCATGAATGACACTGGTGGTGAAAGGAGAGGGAGGAGGTGGCAATTCTGAGAAAGAGGGAAGTTGAGGGACCCTGTCTATGAAGAAGGACAATTAGAACAAGGAACAGAACAATCACTGGGAGAGTGGCAAAGGCTCACAGGCAGCCTCTCAAAATAGAGCCCCATTATGTAGCAGGACCAGGTTCAAGTGGTGTCTACCTGCCTTACTTTAATTCCCTAGGGACTGTCTTCATTGTGATTGGAGAATGACTACAGGGGTTCTCTTACTAGCTTCCTTCCATTCGTGCATTTGCATTGCCTCTTTGTGCTGGTTTTAGAGTCGGGTCTGCAAGGTGTCTTGCCTGCAAGGAACTTGGGCCTTGTCTTATTGCTGTCCTAGTCCTTCCCTTCATGCTTGTGGATATTTTGTTTTGGTGCCAGAATAACACAGTATAAATAATCTTAGCATTCTTAAAAATCCTTTAAAATATTCCCTAGCCTCCCAGCAGGTCATTTAATACAACTGTAATTCAACTGATACTCCTCATAGGAGAATATTCCCAAGATTTGTTCAGCCACAGAACAAAGCTGGAGGAAGGTACTTACTTTCTACAGAGGCTACCCTGAGTGTCCACACCAAATCTGACACCGTTCCCTTAGAAATCTGCATGACAGTGGGAATTTAGTGAGGCAATGGGACTTTTTAGGAAGACAGTTTGGTCCGGGGGAATTTTTGTAAGCAGTGAACCATTCTTTAATTGAAACCACTGGATGTGGTTAGTAGTTTATTTTAAAAACACCATATGTTAGTTCATTTCCATATACTGTGACAGTCGTAGCTTAATCAAAAGCTGCTTGTGACATTTCTGTTTAGTGCTCAGAAGAGAATGAGTGGCTTGCCGCCTTGGAATCCTGAACTGAGTGCCAAATGCCAACACACTCACAATTACAGTTTGGCTTTTAGGCAATTGTGTAACTTTCTGAGGATGTGGTAGGTTTTTGTTTATTTTTGTCACTTTCACTAATTTGTCATGTTCATGAACGGATAAAAATGTTTTGCCAGCTTTTGTTTGGTAAACAGTGGCTTTCACTCCTTTCTCCCTGGTTCCCCTGGGAGGAAACAAGTTCACATAACTTGCTGTTTCTTGTGTCTCCTTTTTGGCCACCAAGGCAGGCTCCTGATCTCATTGAGACGGGATCTATTTGTATGAACCACAAGCTTGTCATCCTCCTTCATGGAGAGGGGACAGGCACCTCACTCGCCACCACAGCAGGGCGAGGAAAGAGGGGCAGCCAGATCCTTGGGCCTTCAGTGCCGTGCAAGTCAGTTCAGTTCAGCTCAGTTCATTTCAGTTCAATCCATTTCGATCCAACCCAAGAAATGCTTATGGAGCGCTTCTTTTCAGGCATAGATAGCCTGGGCACTGGGCCTGCAGAGATGAAAATTTCATAAAAAATGGCCCGTTTAGTGTGGAAAATGACACAAATTTCAGAGAATGTGGTGATTGCTCTAGCGGATTTCCACACCAGGCGGTATGAGAACATCAAGGAAAGCACCTGCCTGAGTTTGGCCCAGGCAGTATGGGCCCTTGAGCTGGGCCTCAGAGCAGCAGGAGGGTGTCAGGAGGTGGGGACAGGAAGGTCAGCAAGTGTCACAGGAAGTGTCACTGCTCTTCCCCAGGATGGACGAATACAAAGGGTGAGCGAGCTGATGTGCTTCTACCAAAACATTTCTATCCCCTTTAGAAGAAAAAATATGGTTGTTATGTTTCTGTGCTCAAACTACCACGAGAGTCCATTTTAGGAGACTCTGCTTAGTAATCTGCCTAATATCCATTCCCCTCTTCTTCATTATCCTCAGAAGCTCAGTTTTGTTCATGACAGGAATGTAGCAGCTAAAACACATTGATTTCCTAGGTTCCCTTGTGGCTAGGGGTGGCCATGTGACTTAGTCCTGACCAATGAGATGCAACCTTAGGTGTGCTGGTTGGTCCTTGGGAGAAACATATTGTTTCCTGATGGAACGGGGTAGGTGCTGACACACATTTTAATGGGTATTGGTGACTGAATATTTTAGTTCCGTTATTTACTACATAAGAGTAAAAAATTGTCATGTGTTTTTATGTCCAGGAAGTAAGACTTGGCATCTCTTACCTTTGTCGTTGGTGCTGGTGAGCTTGAGTAGCCCCTTACATTTTTTAGGTTGATCTGTTTCTGTCTATCCTCTCTCTCCTTACAAAAGAGGGTTATAAGAAGTAGAAAGAATAAATCTGTGGATAAGGTTGATAATTGTGAATTTCATTGATAAAATGATGATGATGATAAAAATAAAATATTTATTGAACACAAAATCTGATCTAGGTATTCTGCAGGTACCTAAAAAATATAACCTTAGTTTTGCTCATCAAAGCCCTTAGAGGTTAATATCCTCTTTTTCGGAGGTGAGGACACTGAAGCTTGCAGAGGGGAGTGACTCACCTGATATTACATGGTTGACAAGTGGCATTGCTAGGATACCAGGTCTCTCTGACTCAAAGCAAAGCCTCTGAACTACTGCACTGGAGAGATTATGGAAAGGTTGGATCACGCTCTCTCACAGCTTCACACCAGAGTAAATGAAATTTGAAAGATGTATGCATCCAAATTCAGTTTGTATTGTCTAAATTGATTATTTATATTGCCCTGCAGATAAAGAATGTAAACAAAATGGATGAAGAAGCCTTTCCTCTTCTTCCTTGAAATCCTATGTTAGGTCTAATCCAGAAATTTTAGCTTAGGATCAGAAGTCATGTTGTGCATCTCTTATTGGTGATTTTTAAAGTAATTACACTAGTACCTGAGGAGGTACAAAAAACAAGCTGTAACTAAAGTAGCTAAAACTGACTAGATGAAATGGGTGGTGTGATTAGATTCTGCTGTGGACAGATAGTTTTTCTTTCTGGGTGAAATATCAGTAATCTGTTTATCTTATGTTAAAACCTGTTGTCTGTTGATTGATTCATTTATTAATCGATCATTGGCTTATTTGCTTGTTACTTATTTTTAATTTTAAAGTTTGGAAGTTTGGTCAGCTATCTTGGTTGCATGTTTTGAAAATATTGCCATTTCAAGTGAGTTTATTACAAAATGTTGCTCAGCTTCCTTGCTGCAGGAGGTCTTTGCCCTCTAACCATTTCCTTCTGAACAAATGAAGTCACCAGAAAGGTATTTGGTACTAAGAACTCTGGGAAGAGTCTCTTAGTAAACCCTAAGATTGCATCAGTATTGGGAAGGAAGAAATGCTTCATTCATCTATTTATCCCTTCAGTTAGAGTATTTATGGAAAGTCTACTGTATAAAAAGTAGGCGTGAGATGCTGGGGATATGATGGTGAGCAAACTTAAAGACTTTTACTCTTAGGGAGTTTACAGTGTATTGGGAGAGCATTTACTGATCAAATGCCATACAAAAAATTGTTAAATTGCACCTGTAGTCATATGATGGAGTGTGGCCCATGGTGCTATAAAATTTGGTGATAGTGAGGTTTGACCAAATTAAGTAGGTTAGGGAATGACTTCTCTGAGAAAGTCATAGCTGAGATCTGAAAGATGACAAATAAGAACTTGGTGAAGGTTGAGAACACTGCAGGTAGAAAGAAGAGCACAGAACAAGGAAGTCTCTTTGCCAGGAAGCAGCATGCTGAGCATAGAACACTCTTTTTCTAAAGAAGTGTTATTTATTATGCTATTGCAGTTGTTCCAATTTTTCCCTTTGGCCCCCTCCACTCAGTACCCTCCATTCCCTCCAGCAATTCCCTCCTTAGTTCATGTCCATGGGTTGTGCATGTAAGTTCTTTGGCTTCTTCATTTCCAATACTATTGATAACATCTTCCTGTCTATTCTGTACCTACCAATTTGTATTTCTTAATTCCTGCACCTTTTCCCCCATTCTCTCCCTTCCCCCTCCCAACTGATAACCCTCCAAATGATCTCCATATCTATGATTCTGTTTCCGTTCTGCTTGTTTGAAGTTTGTTTTTTAGATTCAGTCATTGATAATTGTGAATTTGTTGCCATTTTAATATTCATAGTTTTGATCTTTTTTAAAAATAAGTCTCTTTAACATTTCATATAATAATGGCTTGGTGATGATGAACTACTTTAGTTTTTTCTTGTCTGGGAAGCACTTTATCTGCCCTTCAATTCTAAATGATAGCTTTGCTGGATAGAGTAATCTAGGTTGTAGGTCCTTGCTTTTTATCACTTTGAATACTTCTTGCCAGTCCCTTCTTGCTTGCAAAGTTTCTTTTGAGAAATCAGCTGACAGTCTTATGGGAATTCTTTTGTAGGTAACTCTCTGGTTTTCTCTTGCCACTTTTAAGATTATCTTTTTATCTTTAACCTTTGGCATTTTAATTATGACGTGTCTTGGTGTGGTTCTCTGTGTCTATCTTGTTTGTGACTCTCTGTGTTTCCTAGACTTATATGTCTATTTCTATCATCAAATTAAGGAAGTTTTCTTTCATTATTTTTTCAAATAAATTTTCAATTCCTTGCTCTTCCTCTTTTCCTTCTGGCAGCCCTACGATTTGAATGTTGGTATGTTTGAAGTCCCAGAGACTCTGTATCCTATCCTCATTTTTTTGGATTCTTTTTTCTTCTTGCTGTTCTGATTGAATGTTTTTTTCTTCCTTGTGTTCCAAGTCATTGATTTGATTCTTGCTTTTATCTGCTCCATTGTTGATTCACTGTAATTTTTTCTTTATTTCACTTAGTATAACCTTTGTTTCTGTCTGGGTCTTTTTTATGATGTTGAAGTACCCACTGAGTTCCCTAAGCATCCTAATAACTAGTGTTTTGAATGCTGCATCTGATAGATTGCTTATCTCCATTTTGTTTAGTTCTTTTCCTGGAGTTTTGTTCTATTCTTTGATTTGGGCCATATTTCTTTGTCTCCTCATTTTGGCAGCCTCCCTGTGTTTGTTTCTATGTATTAGGTAGAGCTGCTTTGACTCCCTGTCTTAGTAGTAGGGCCTAACGTAGAAAAGTGCATCTGTAAGTTGGGTGGGGTGGAGCCTTAGGTATCACCAGGTGGGACAACCCTGTGAACTAGGTTGATGGAGTCTCAGCTACAGTGTGGCTGCTCTGTGGCTCTGTGTGCAGGAGGGTTCAGAAGAGGGACAGTGGCCACTGCCTGGCCTCTGGAGTTTTGTCTGGGAGGAAGCTGCCCTCCAGCACTCGCCCTGATGCCAGACACTTCAGTTTCTTCCTGTATGCCACTGGTGCCCTTCTAGCTGCTGAGAGCTCAGAGGGAGTGAGTCTGTGTAAGTCCTAAATCTGTTGTGGGCCCTTTTAGAGGAGGTGCCTGAGAATACTGCAGTTTCTTCCTCTACCCTAACCCCCACTGGTTTTTACAGCCAGAAGTTATGGGGACTTATCTTCCTGGCACGGGAACCCTGGCTTGGGTGGTCTGCTGTAGGGCTGGGATCCCTTGCTTCTGAGATATTCCTCCCAATTTTTATCCACCACACATGGGTGTGGGACTGTCTGTTCTAAGTCTCCATCCCTCCTACCTATCTGAATGAATGTGACTTCTTTAATTCCTTGGTTGTTGGACTTCCATACAGCTTGATTTTCTGATGATTCTGAGTGATAGTTATTTTATAGTTTAGTGATAATTTTTGCTGTGGTTGTGGGAGTAGGCAAGCCATGTTTACCTACACCTCCATCTTGACCGGAAGTGTGGAAAACACTCTTGTTAAGAATGCCACCGATGCTGCCCGAATATGGAGAGGTCCCCTTGAAAAAAATTTGTCTAAAAAATAATTCCATTTTCTTTGACTAATATTTGAGAAAACAAAAGTTATCAATTTCAGGTTAATAATTAGACATATAGTATGCTAAATGCACATAGAAAGTTAAAGCATCCATTTTTTATATAGGTTTTAATAGGACTTTTAACTTTCCAACTTCATATTTTTTCCTAATGCTGTTGTATCTACTGAATCATTTCCAACTTTTGCTTACATGTCATTACCTTTTTTTTCCTGCAATATTCTTTTTACTATAGGAGTGTGTCAAACAAAAGATTTGCTTTTGAATCACTGATGAGTCTCAGCAAAAGCTTCTGGTATTGGCAGGAGAGATACATTCCTAACTTCTCTAGTGGCTCTGTGACTGTCGAGTTGATGTCACACTCCACTGGCAGTCAAGATCCTCTCCTGAGGGTGCCAGTTCTGCAGTTTAGGGTATGAAAGGGTGGAGGGGCACATCATTCTGGGTGGGTGCTTTAGGAGCATTGACTTTAAACCCTGCACACGCCTTTTCTCTCTGTGACTCACATGATGTAAGGAAAAGAAGGAGATCATACGACAGGGTTGAGAGGATACAAAACCTCAGCCCTGCTTCCGCTCACTCAATGACTTCTTCCCCAAATGACTTTGTGGGCATCGCCAGAGTGTGGAATGGCATCTTACTCTGGCGATTCTGTGGTTTTGGTTTGTTATCTTACTCTGTCATAGATGGGGCAAGAGGAGAAATTTTCTGATGCAAAGGGAGATTTTTGCATTTCCCTTTGGCCAGAAAATGGCCAGAGGAATTTTGAAACCCTTTTGTACTACGCAGTTCAGGGTATTTTTTTTTCACTGCACTTTTTGAAGTCTGTGAACAGAAAATGTGTGTTTTCTCTAAAAAGAAATCAGAAAAGGCCCCAGGAGGGCCTCATTGATTATAGTGAAATGTATTTTTATAGCTCTTTTCATGTTTTCACACGTTGCCTTTTCCTCCTTTGCTCCAAGTTGCATTTTTCCATCAAAGTTATTTTGGATGGCATTGAAAATTTCCCTGGGCTTTTTTTGTGCTCTGTTCAAAGCCATTCAGAGAGCTAAGCTGAGTTAACTGTATGTTGCAAAACATTTTATTTTTGTGTAGTGCCATATAATTTATAGAGGCTTTTATACACAGTATCCAGTTGTTCCATAACCTTTACTGCACTTAGAGCAAGCATTATTCCTGTTTTAGAAATACAAATCAGAGGTTCCCACAGGCTAACGACTTCCTGAAGTCACACATCCTGTATTGGCAGAATCAGGCTCCGGACAAGGCCTTTGGACTCCTGGTCTGGCTTTCTTATACCGTATCATGAAGCTGTATTAGTGGAGTGGTTGGGCTGGAAATGAGGAGCATTTGATGGATGCAATCAAGACCTGGAGGAGCCCATGATTCATTTCTCCAAAGCTTGGTGTTTTCAAAATTAGAAAATTACAGCTATGAATAGTTTTTTCCACTTGATTGGTCTAAAGTCAATTGAACCCTGTAGAAAACTCCTTTGAAAGTGGGTTGCCTTGGCAATGGGAGGGTATAGCAGTGTAATAGCTTGCACTGTATTTGAAACTCCAGCAGTTTAGGTGACAGTTGTGCCTTTCTGAAGGGCATGGGCTGAATCTGAATGGACTTTTCCAGTTGCTCATCAGCTCAGCGGCATTGCTCTCATTAAGCAGTCACTCATGTCCACAGATGTCTTTTAAAAATCTTTTGTTGTTTACTCTCTGAGCTCATGATATGTAGAAGTATCTTCTTTGTGGTATATTGCATCGCTTGTTATTGCCAGCAAGTAGTTGGTGTTAGGAAATACTTGCTGACTTGAGTAGGAACATGTCACATTTGTGACTTGACTTTATACTTAATAAGGGCTGCCTCCCCCAGGGTTTTGTCTGATCTTCACAACAACCTTGTAAGAAAACTAATGTCCATTTTATCGCTCCCTTATTTCACAGGTGAAGAAAAGCAAGATTTACCAGTATTACACAGTGGTTAAGACCACAGCCTTGAAATTACAGTTTGAGTTCAGATCCTAGCATGTCTTGCTGACCATCTTTTTGGTGGGGGATGTCACATGACTAGTGTAAGCCTCAGTTCTTATATTCTGTAAAATAAAGTGCAAAAGATAACCTACCTCACTGGGTTGCTGTGAGGCCTTCAAATGGCACTGGCAAATAATACGGCTTCCTGTATACGGATGATTGTTAAGTGACATGATCTCATTCACACGTTAGCAAGGAGTGGAGTTGGGACTTGAACCTGAGACTTTCAACTCTCTGTCCTACCTCATTGTCTTTTCAACATACCATTCCGCAGCAATTTCCTTGTTTTTCTCTTCCATGAACAGGCAGCTGCTGCACTAAGTTATTAGTGAGGGGGATGGGTTTTTGGAATAAAAAACTTAGAGATACTGCTAGAACATTTGAACTCCTGGAATAAAGTCAGCAAATTATTCTAAAAATGGAGAAACACCTACCCTCCCTATTATTAAGAGCTGTTTGGTTCTAACCCAAATTTAGCTTTTTAAAAATTCCCCCTCTCTGAATTCCATTAATAGTATATGAGTACTTTTGGATGTACCAGTTGGTGTGACGTATCTGCTGTCACTGGTTGGGGATTAAGGAGAGAAGTTGCACTTCCACATTAGAAGCCCCCTGATCCACAATCTGTTCCTGTGATGAGTCTGGTGAGAGGGAGGGGAGCAACCGACAGACTCACAGGGAACAAACTGCAGCCTCATTTGCACTGTTCTCTAAGCAAATCAGTTTAGATTGGTGGCCAGACAAAAAATTGGCTTGAGATGTTACTGAATTGGGATTGTCCCTTGAGGTGTTTCCATCATTTCCATCATGGCTTTTTTTTTTCAGGCAGTCCTTCTAGAACTTTCTAAGGGGGGCTAGCATGGTGGCTGCTTTGGGCCCCCCGTCACTACGCATCTGTCATGTTTGCCTGCAGGGGTCCTCAGTGCTGCACCATAGCCTTCATGTGTGTGCACATTTTAGGTGAGCATTTGCCTCTTCTCTGAGTGTACAAATAATAATACCTTACTTTATAGAGCATGTGACAGGTTACAAAGCACACTTGTATACGTAAATGATTCTGATAGGTGTTTAGAGATTATTATTCCTACTTGACATGAGAAACTCTAGATCGGAAGTTTAGATGAACACCCCAAGGAGAGGGGTAAGTGTGAGAAACAGTTAAGACTTGAGCATCCCAAATCTGGTGCTTCTTTTCATACTGGCTTTCAAACTCAGTATTTTCCCTTTGACTGAATTAATTAGTTGGTTAGTTAATAGCTTCTCAAATGTCTACAGAAGATTTAGGTGTCTTGTAATAATTAAATATGGGTGAAAAAAGATATCTGAACCAGGGAGAACACATAATATGCAGAACCACTAGGGCCAGTGTTGTTACTAGAGGTGAATTTAATTTGTCTCTGAGCTTCCTGGCAGCCAAGATAAAAAGAAAGACATAATCAACTACATGTTTTTTATCAGGAAAGGAAAAGCAAGCATGCTGAGGGGAAGTAAAGATTTTACTAAGATTGTATTCTAAAAGGAATGTTTTACTTGAGGCTATAGATAAGGGACAATAAGAATAATTGAAATTAATACTCTCAATCAAAATATCTAACTGTGCAACATAGTAGTCCTCCCTTATTTGTGGGGAATATATATGTTCCATGGCCCTGGGTGGAATCCTGAAACTGTGGAATGTACCAGATTTTATATGTACTATGTTTTTTCCTATACATAAATACCTGTGCTAAAGTTTAATTTATAAATGAAGCACAGTAAGATAATAACAACAAGTAACAGTATAACAGAATAGGTGTAACAATATACTGTAATAAAAGTTATGTGAATGTGGTCTCTCTCTCTCTCTCCAAATATCGTACTGTACTGTACTGACTCTTCTTGTGGTGATGTCAGATGACCCAATGAGTACATGAAGCGAGGAAGTGAGGCGAATAACACACGCATGGCAGTGCAGCGTTAGGCTACTACAAAGGTTGCTGGAACACAAGCACCGCCATATCTCAGGAGTCAACCTGATAACCAAGAAGGCTACTAAGGGACTAAGGGACAGGGAGCATGCACAGCGTGGATACGTTGGACAAAGGGATGATTCATGTCCTGGGCAGGAGGGAGCGGGACAGCATGAGATTTCATGGTGTACCCTAGCGGCGTGCAATTTAAAACTTAGGAATTGTTTGTTTCTGGAGTTTTCCATTTAATGTTTTTGGACTGTGGTTGACTGCGGGTAACTGAAGCTGTGGAAAGCGAAACCATGGATAAGTGGGCATTGCTGTAACATAAAACTGCATTACAAGGGGGCTAACATTTATTATGTGCCCTTATGTGTCAGGCACTATCCTGGGGACTTTGCACATCTTATTTTATTTCACCCTACAAGTTTTTAATTATTACATCTACCTTTTGAAGTTATCATTATACCCACTTGCTGATAAGGAAACTCAGCCTTTAAGACTTTATATAACTTCTTCAAGATCTGTAGTAAGGAATAAGCCTGTAACTGAGAGCCAGACCTTGCCTCGTTCTAGAGCTCATGCTGTCCCCACTCTAGCATGTTGTTTAGTGCTTCAAGGAGGTAAGTTAACTAAAAGCAAGTGTGTCGTATTCTAGTGCTTCTGTGTCTTCCAGGGGTGTGTTTTTAGAGGACCAGCTTTGAGAATATCTGTATAAATGCCACTTCTCTCATCCAGGCCTCAGGAGGAGGTAGGTAGCAGAAAATCTCTTGTTCTGTTGCTGCTTGAGTGTTTCCCTAAACTAGGAATAATAGTTGTTTTGTTGTTGTTGTTGAGTACCACTCACTCTGTACAAATTATCTTCTTTAGTTCTCCCACAGCCCATTTTGCAGATGAGGCAAGCGAGGTTGCTGAGGTTAGGTGACTCACACAGGGGCATCCAGTGGCTCAGTGGTGAGACTGAAACACAGGTCTCTCCGGCTTGAATGAGCACGTGCTTTACTATCGTGCTCATGGGCCTCTTGTTAAGCAAGTGGTAAAGTTGTTAATCTATTGAAAAAAACAAATAAACAAACCAAGAATCTAATGTAGACTCTTTTCTGGAATATATCTCATCTCAGCCCTGAGATAGACTGCAGGGATACCTATAGCAAGTCTGAATTTGCCTTGACAGGCACTGGGTCAGCTTCAGCGTATGTTCGAGCTTTAGAATACAGAGTTTCACAGCATATGTCATGAATGATACGACACTGACATGCTGAATTTC
>VMDR010004116.1:0-63628 GCA_007922815.1 Macrotus californicus | reverse complement strand
ACACAACAAGACACAGGCTCAAAATGAAGTCACACATCACCGAAATAAGACTTACAGTTTTCAGTGTTTCTGGAAATGGAATCTTGAACCAGTCAGTGAGGAATCTCCTGGTCAGCACTAGTAGGGCATCTGCCTGACAGATCCCTGCCATCCCCAGAGCAGCGATTTTCAACCTTGTTCTTCTCGTGGTGCATGTAAATTAATTACTCAGATTCTGTGACACACTAAAAATATATTTTTTTCCTCTCTGACCAAAAAAAATAGGTACAATTTTGATTCATTCCCACTGGACAGCTACTGTTGTGTCATTTCTTATTTGACAATTTAAGGGACGAGAGGTCCTGTCCTGCCTGACTAGTCAGGAATTGCATGTCCTTGTGCACACCCAAAGTTCTCGTGGCACACCGGTTGAAACTCACCGTGCTAAAGGAAAGTAATCTTGGCAATAACAGACCTGGATTTTTTTGGCAAATATAACTTCCTTGTCCCTGGATCCTTCTGCCTATAAAAGTCTCATTTTGTATAGCTCCTTGGAGTTCCTTTTTATCTGCTAGATTTAATGCTGTCCAATTTGAATTGAATGTTGCTCAAATAAACTAAAAATTTTTCATATGCCTCACTATTTTTTAATACTGTGTTGCTAACCAGTTGTAGTTGTGACTTTACCTTTTGCATAAGTTACAATGTTGAGAAAGGTAGTACTTCCCCTAATTGTAAAGGTTTCAAACATTGACAACTCTTTTGTATTCATTGTAATTTAAAAAAAATTTTAATCCGCTGGAAGACATGCTTATTGATTTTAGAGGGAGGGAGAGGAAGAGAGAAAGAGAGAGAGAGCGGGGGGGGGGGGGAGAGAAGCATCCCTGTGAGAGAGAAGCATGGATGGGTTATCTCTCACCTGTGACTTGACCAAGAACCAAACTTCCAACTAGGCATGTGCTTTGACTGGGGATCGAACCTGTGACTGTTCAGTTAATGGGATCATGCTGCAACCAACTGGGCCATTTTGACCAGGGCAATTGCCCGTCATTTTTTTAAAAAAACATTGCCTTTATTACTTTTTCTCCTTAAACCTGTTGTATAAGTAAAGAGCCTCATTACCATGCAGAATACACATTCACTTGATTGCTATTTATCACGCAGCTGAATGTTGTCATTTTTCATCTTATTGGTTATTCTTAAAACAGTAATCATTCTTCAACAGAGGGCAACACACTATTTTGGTTATTTTTTTCCTTTGTCATGCTAAAAAGCCTGGGAAGGTCACTCTCTCCAGCATTGGGTGCCTTACCCCATCTGTGATCACTCATGCTATTTGATGATCTTTCTGATTAAAAAATTTTTTAAAACTTCCAGTGGCAATATTAATACCTTTCAGACTTCTCTTTTAATTCTTACAAGGATGATAATTCTATTTTGACAATTCTATTAATGTGTTTCTTGTAAAATGTTTGGTTAATCTTGATGATTAATTATAGCATCAATTTAGAAAAGGACACAGGTACGTTTGCAGGGCTGAAAAATGATTTTTCCAATATGGAGATAGTAGTTGCTAAAATAATGAAATATTTCCATTCCAGCTGGTAAATAATTTCCACTCTGTATCTCTGAGTTTTTAAAGCAGTATGTTCACACATATTTTGTATTTATATATGAAACAACAATTGGGCCTTGGCTTAGGTGGTCATGAACAGGTATAATGTATGTTTTTCTTATCCATGTGAATGTCTGGAGAAGTATTTGAACATTCGGAGGAATGTGGGGCATTGCTTTTCTGTAATTCTGGAGTGTCTAGCATTCTGGTCCCACATTAAATACCAGTAGAATTCCTCAGTCACTGGCACTACCAAAAATGTGCCTACAAGTTTCCAGAATTTTCCATGACCGGCAATACTGTCATTGAGAAATGCTGGATTAGTATATGTCACTAAATATTAGTATATCTCCTGCTTTGGTTCATCAAGATGACTTGGGTCAAAACATTTTTTCTTTAGATGCTCTCTTTAAAGAACACAGAATAGAATAACCTATCTTATTTCCATATAAACAGGGAAGGTGAGGTACATGAGCCTAAACTCCATAGTGAGGGGCAGGGAAGAGTATTTAGCAATAAGGACATTATTTGAAATAAAAATGGGAAAGGTCAAGTCAAGGAACATGTATGAAGGATCCATGGATAAAGACAATGAGGGGAGGAGGGTTGAATATCAAAGGTGGGGGATAGGTAGGGCAGGGGAGAGTAATGGGGGAAAAACGGGAACAACTGTAATTGAACAGCAATCAAAAATAACATTGTGAACACGTGATTTTTTTCCAACGATACTGATAATAAAATAATTATAGTTTATTGAAGAATTACTTAGTGCCAGCTCCATAATCATTGTTTTATAGTTTTAAATTTATTAATCCTCCCAATTTCCAAATCTGGAATAAGTATCACTACCCACTTTAGAGGAAAATTATATGCTCAGAAAACCTGCCTGCCATGTGCTCTGAGCATGAAGGCCGATTTCCAAGGCAACGGGCCCTCTGAGGATGGAGGTTTGGGCTGGAGTCTTGAGGTTTGCTCAGGCCCAGGAAACAAACCATGAGCATGGTGGAGAGCCCAGTTAAGTCGTCCTCGGGTATTTCTGTTGCACTGTCTCCTAGGATCTTGATTCTATGTGCAGCCTCTATTTTACAAAAGCCTCTTCCTCTCAGTTGTTGAAACTGAGCTATTACCATGAGCCAACCATATTTATTTTTGTTTTATTTTGTTTGGGTTTTTTTTGTTTCTTTTAGCATTTTGTCATTCCACGCCTTGAATTCTTGGACTGATTACTAGAATTTTGTTTTCATATAGGAGTAATTAAACTCTTTCTGAATCTGATTATTTCTGTAAATAGGCTGAAATTGCAATTCAGAGATAAATAATTTCTAGCAGAAACTTGGAGCACCATCAGAGTGGATAGAAAGAAGCCATTGAGTCCAAATATTTGTTGGAGAAAACAGTGTCTTTGTTCATCTCCGTCGTCTGGAAATGAGATGTTGACTCTTCCCCTCAGTTCAGATCTGCGGCTCCATCGACGGTGACTTTCAGACTCAGGAATGCGTGCGATAAGGCAGAAAGAGTGCATTATTGGAGCTTTTGTCAAATGCATGCTGCGTGACGGCATCAGAAAGTGACTGAAGTGGCAGAAGCTCTGACGGAGCGTCGAGACGAGAAGCTCCAGCACGGGTGCCTTACCTACCTTAACTGACATGCTTCTGGTATGAAGATTTCTTTTAACCATAGGCAGTTTTGTTTTGTTTTTTTTTACCTTAACTCTAACTTTACCTCTCCTATGATAGGAGGGGCCTGTATCAAACAAACAAACAAATAAACAATAACCTTTCATCACTTTATTTCTTATCAGTACTCCTGGAGAAATAGAAGTGAGGCAAGGACATGGTGTTGGTACACTTATTTACAGATTTGTTATCTGACTTATTAGGAAAGATTAAGAAGCTCTGACACAGTGTCTTCTGGTGAGATCTGTCACTATCAGCTCAATTGTGACTAATATTTAATGAATAAAGACAAGATTGCCAAGACGTAGGTCCCCAAGGCTAATAGAACTGGAAAGGTCAGAGTCTCTCTCTGGGGTGGTGGGGGGGGTGGGGAGGGACATCAGGAGCCCTGAGAGAAATTAGTCAAAGGACACATGCATGCACAACTGGAAAAGAAGTCTATGAACAGTAAAGGTCTTTCCAAGAACTGGGAACACACACACAAAAGCTCCATGTGGGCTGACAACACAGAGAAATTTACCCAGGCTGACATGAGGAGTGTTGGCAAAGTGGCCTCTTTTGGGTTCCGGACCCAAACAGATATCACTTTGGTTCCCAGACCTTCCCCTAAGCTATTTGCTGCATGTAAACCTTCCATATAAAGCTGACAGTATAACTTGATTATAGTACATTTTTAATTTAGGGGGCAAATCAGGAGCCAAGACTGAAGTTTAAGAGAATGATTGGAAATAAGTGATCTATTTTTAAATATCTGGGTGGTATTTTAGCCCAGATTCTATAGAGAATAGAGCCAGAAAAAGCTTGTATTCAAATGCATTATTCAGGATTGCAATCCCACAGAAGCAGGAGTGAGGGAGATAGAAAATGGGGCAGAGAAGGAGGGAGGCCAAGTGCAAGGGCGTGCATCACGGGACGGGCCACCCTTGATATCAAGAGTGCATTGCGGCTCTGCCCCACAGACCCACTTCTGAGAGACCACATGACCAACTGCATTTTAGGAAAGTTCTTCTGAGAAGAGATAGGAGCCCCATTTCCCACTGGTCAAAGACTTACCCCACGGATGTTCATTCTTCACAGGGTATTAACAGGGTATTAACTCCATAAGTCCAGGGTGCACACACTTGACCGTGAAGAGGACCCCTGGCTTCCCATGCTACAATAGCAATAGCTGGAGAGGAGGACGGGAGCATGAGGCAATGCACTGTGGGCTTGGGCCATGGAAGCTAATGCAAAAGTAAATGTCCGAGGGTCTTGGAGCTCAGTGCTGCCAAGAGAACCCGAGGTAGCAAGTGTGAGTCCTGAGGAGGTGGTGGCTTGTGCCTCAGCAGCCCAGCCCTTGAATGCCTAGCCCCTCCACCTAGGTCAAGACAAAATTCAGTTAACACTGCACATAGAGAAGACCTGTGGTAGGAGAGACAGGCTGTCTGTGGTCCCACTTCGGGCAACAGGACACCTCCCTGGTCCTCATTCTTCTCCTGAGCAGATGAGGACCCAATGTTTCAGTATGCCATCAAGATGGATTTGAGGGAAGCTAACAGCATCTCAAAGCGGGATAACATTAGGGAAGTGCATTAACTTGGAGAAGAGGAAATCCAGGAGTTGGTGGCTTGAGCAGATGAATCATGTTCAATCTCTCCGCTTTCAAATAGACTACCATCTGCTCAGAATTTCTTCCCCCAGCTTTTTTTTTGAGAAATAAACAGTCATATGCTCCAACATCATAAATTTTTCTTATTTCACTTTCTACAACAGCTTCAGCACCCTGAGCTACAAAATCCAACTGTTTTGTCAGGCCCGTCACAATTCCCTAGGAACACTTGCCAGCTGAGTAAGTGAAGCGGGCTCTTATTTATTTCTTCCCTCCCTCCATTTTCCAGTCTAACAAATCTACATGTTGCCTTCCCATATTTGCCATCCCTCCTTTTTATATTTTGTATTTGTGTATCCTATTTTGTACTTGTAGGATGCTTAGTTGCAAACAACGGTGAGAATGTGGCTAATTTAAGCTGAAATGGAATCTATTGAAAGTATTTCTCAGCTGACAGAACCTACAGGAAAGCTGGAAAAGAACTTGGGCAGATATCAGGACAGGTAAAACATAGCCAAAGTTTTGCCATAGTACAGGCTGCTGGGATCTCGTGGTTGGTGGCATTGCTGCCTGGCACCTGCCCCCATACAGCTGGACCCCCGGCTCTGCCCAGCCCCTCTCCATAGTGAGCCACCTCGCTCATCCAGTACATAGTGATTTCTCATCATTATTGTTTGTTGAAAATCACAAAAAGTTAATCCTTGCATTTCAGAAGTAGACACTGTTATAGCTGAATTGATTTTTTGGCAATTGTCACTAAAGACCTGTTTTTGAAAATTGTGCATCTTAAATGTTATCCAATAGTAAATGTAATTATTATGTGAGCTGTTCCCCTGTTGGGATTTTACTACAAGCGATTGGTGTTTTCTCCCTGTTGGTTTCCCTTCGTTTTCATTGAATATAATCAGATAATTTGAATTTTCTGCCAGAGTATTTGGCATGTTTTCTGGCAACTAAATGAATACTTTTATTGAGCAGGCATAGCTTGGAATTTTCTGGTGATAGCATTTGACTGATTTGTTCTTTTGTAATTAAATCAAATAAGCAAACATTTCCAGGTACCCAGGCAGAGAGAGCATGACTTAAACGTTTATGGCACTGGATTTGACATTCTGTGGCGTTGTGCTGATGGATACACTGAACCATACAAGGTGACATATGAAATGCAGTGAATCTCACATATTATCCACAGAGCAAAATCTACTTTTATCTAAGCTTTCCAGATTTATTAGCACCAGCTCAGGAGGAAAAGGCCTGACTTATGTTACCTGTACAAGTATGATAACAGCTTAGAAAAAATGGATTCTTATCAGCCTAGAGGGTCTTTCCTCCAAGGAACTTCAAAATTATAACTACATTTTGCAGGTGTTCTCAATCTATTTAGTTAAAGGAAAACAGAAGTCAATCAAAAATATTTAATTTTGGAAATGGGATTTATAAGATATACATGAACAAAATATTTGACTTTTTCAAAGCTTTTATTTATTTATTTTTAGAGAGAGGGGAAGAGATGGAGAAAGAGAGGGAGAGAAATATGAATGTGTGGTTACCTCTTGCCTGCCCCCTACTGGGAACCTGGCCCACAACCCAGGCATGTGCCCTAACTGGGAATCAAACCAGTGACCCTTTGGTTCACAGGCCAGCATTCAGTCTACTGAGCCACACCAGCCAGGGCCAATTGACTAACTTTTTAACCCTTAACCAGCATATTTAAGATGTTATCTTGAACTAGTCAAAAATTTTTATAGATACTATATACCTCCACCGAGACTGGAGTAGGGGCTTTCAAAAGGAATAAACCAGAACACAAAGGCCCATAAACAACTGATTATATTCACAAAGTTAATTAACAAAATCAATGACTAGACTATTTTGCATTTTGTAAGGAAACAGTCCCCACCAGGCCCTTTGCCATAAGCACAGAGTTGCATAAGATAGTCTGTTCACTGACTTGATTCTGCTAAAATTCCATATGGGAAATTCAACCTAAATAAACCTAGAAACATAGTCCCTTTTTTTCCTAACCAGGAACAAAGGACCAGGGCTTAAAGAGTGATGTCTAGAAACCGGATGTCATTTATACATGAAATATTTATACATGGCATCATTGCATGACCTTGCCCAAGGGCAAAATAGCAGGTTGGGCTCTTTCTACCTGGGTGTTAGCATTGGAGGAACAAAACAGGGCTAATCTGGAGAGCGTCCATCATTCTTTATGAGTGTTGCTAAAGGATCCCTTCTTGAAAGGCTGTTTTAGCTCCTGGAGATACTTCAAAAGAGCCCGTGGAAGCCTGTGGAATGCAAGTTTCTTCCACAAACTTTAAAGGGCTTCAGGAGCTACCTGAGTGTCTTGGGCTGGAATGTGTTCTGCACTTGGCAGTAAGGAAGCTGGCTGAATCAGATCCGTCACAGACTCACCGGAGTCTGTGGCTCTTGACCTTGTAAAGATCAGGTGCTCCCTTTCAAATGCCTGACATTGTAATCCTAGTTGAGAGGTACAGATTGGGGGTGACCTGTGATTTTCAGGTTTTCTTTTGATCTTCCAGCCCCCCTCATTTACTGCTCTGCCACATGTGTGTTCCAGCTCAGCAACTGTCCCTGCACCTTCCCTAGAGAGCGCCCACCTGCTCCACCAGCCACCCCTTTGAAGTGAAGGGCTTCATTTCATGGGACTCCCAAACTCGGCTCCCACTCTGGCTGCCCCTCCCTGTCCCATTGAACACACACATACACAGACCGGGCTCCTAGTTCAGAGTGGAGAAGCTGATGTGATCTCTTTACATTTGGACTTCCTGGGGAAAAGTATGCCATGGGTTTTAATGACTTTGTAACGCATAAGAATGATACCATTAAACAAATATTACTCAGCAGTGTTACTAAATTGGGCCTCTTTTCTATACGATGACTTGAAGGTAATTTAACAGCACAAATGACTACCATGTTATGATTAGCACAGGATGTTTCTTGGCACTTTTTCGTTAAGTTTTAAGTTATAAGAACACTTGTAAATTTCATATGGACTCATCCATGTTTTTTAAGTTATTTTAATCATTTATCAAGTCATTTAACTCTTTATCAAATGGCAGTGTACTTATTCTGAGTAGGTCTTTTTATAACAATGATTAATTACTTCATTTACGTATTATGTATTAACAATTATTTAATAGCAGAACAAAATCCTGGTTTCTCCACTTCTTAATAAAAGCACAAGTCAGCTTTAAAAAAAGGCCCATCCTTCATTTAATCATTATCATTACAGAAGGCAGAGCCTAGAATTATGCTGAAGATCTTTTTCCCTTGGGGCCTCCAACATCACATTTTAAAAATGCTCCAGTTAAGGGGACAACAGGATGGGGTCTCGCTTCATTTCGTTAGCTTGGGGCAGTTTCTTAACTTCTAAGAGCCTCAGTTTCCTCATCTATACCGTGAAGATAATGGTTATTCCTTTATGGGATTGGATGAGAATCCGTTTTGAGCCTGAAAGAATCAGGAGCCAGCTTCTCAGGCAAGAATCCTGAACCTGCTCGCAGCGAAGACGGGGGGCAGCGGACCCAAGCTGACTTCCTCTTCCTTGGGGATCAAGTGAAAGTCTATGAATTAGGTCTTTTTTCTGGCACCTTCCGGTCAGCCACATCCTCTAGGTTCCCCTGTTCCTTCTCCCAAGTTGATTTCTTACTAATTGCCCAGTCATCGCCACCTGGCATGACAGCTCCGATGCCATAAGTCACATCCTGTCCAAATACAGTATCTAGTACTAAATGCAGTGCTGTCTAAAAGCATTTGCCACATTCTCAGGACAAGGCGATAATATTTTTCCCCACCAGCCATTTCGACCAGGTGAGCACGTTCATGTTTGGAGACACGCCCCGCACTCCCCCCTCCACTCCCCCTCCTTGGACAATGAAGATATTTGGACAAATGATTGGTGACTAGAACGTTTTCACGGAGTTGAACCAACACTGAGGACTTTTTACAAATTTAATTCAATGTAATTGCTTGGTCAAAAATTGTTATATAGCATACTTAAATCTCTTCCGATTTGTCTTGCTGTCCCTCTTCTACTGGATCCATTTCGCCAAGATCAGTTCTGTTCTGTGTAACGTTAACCAGTATAGGGGCTTTGGGTGGCCGGCCGGCTTTCTTTCTTTCTTTCTTTCTTTCTTTCTTTCTTTCTTTCTTTCTTTCTTTCTTTCTCTCTCTCTCTCTCTCTCTCTCTCTCTCTCTTCTTTCTTTTTCTTTCTTTCTTTCTTTCTTTCTTTCTTTCTTTCTTTCTTTCTTTCTTTCTTTCTTTCTTTCTTTCTTTCTTTCTTTCTTTCTTTCTCTTAATGAACCTATTCTAACCCTCAGAAAAGTTGAAGGAAGAGTAAATCAAATGCTCATATACTCTTTTCATAAATTCATTAAATCTTACCACAATGGGTCTAGCTCTTAAGGCATTTCCCTTTTCCAAAATCATTACTAGGACACACAGTCATGGCACTTCACCCCTAAATACTTCAGCATGCCTATCCCAAGAACAAGGAAACTATTTGACAAAAGCCAACTCCTTTGTTGCTGACTTCATAGTTAAGAAGGGGAAAATGATTTGATGAACATTAATTTCATAGGATCAACGACATACAGTCTATGTTGCATTTTTCCAAATTGTCCCCAAACACCCCTTGTAGTTTAAATTTGTTTTATTTTTTAATCGAAGGTCCAATAGCTACAATCCTTCCATGGGGCTGTTATTGCTCTTTTGGAAGCAAAACGGATACTTTTCCATTATGACTCACGTGAGCCAACACAGTCACAAGAAAAAGCACTTTGTCTTCTGTGATAAACAGAAGAAACTAGGTCTCCCTGTGTGTGTCTGATCCTAACAAACAGAGTAAATTTAAACATTTTTCCATAAAACAAAAGCCCTTGACTTTTACAGTGCTGATATTAGAGCATCTTTTATGACCTTTGTTAGTATGTTACTCCTAAGGGAAAGTTGCTGTATTTCCACCGTGAGCAGATGGATGTAAACTTGGTAACCTTGAGAAGTTTTGCATCTTTTTCTTTAAGTACATTTGTGATTTTTTTATGGTGGGTGGATTTCCTCGGGCCTCTTTGCATGTCTTTTAAATTACTCGCATCTTCAAGTCTTCTTCGGGCCCTCCTGAGTCTCTCTCAGTCTAGAACAATCCCACCACCGCCCTCTGTTCTTGAAGACATTGAGTCCATTTGAGAGTCCATGCATGTTATCCTGAGAAGATCCCACATCCAGGACTGTCCTGTTCAAGGTGACAAAACCTGTGGCCACCATTACTCTTTCTGATGGCAGCGTTATTCCAAACTTAGCCAGTGTGTGCCACTTCAAAAGCCTGCTCCTGTGCCCCCCATTCATGTGTGAGAACTCCTCGCTTTGTGATACAATGAGTTGTTCCACGCTCACCCCAGCCCTGAAATCAGTTATTTCTCCAGACAGTCCTGGCCCCCT
This sequence comes from Macrotus californicus, assembly GCA_007922815.1. Classification (NCBI taxonomy): domain Eukaryota; kingdom Metazoa; phylum Chordata; class Mammalia; order Chiroptera; family Phyllostomidae; genus Macrotus; species Macrotus californicus. The sequence goes on along the minus strand of VMDR010004116.1, from coordinate 53,306 downwards.
TTTCATGGAGAAGGTACTTGGAAATCAAGACCTAGGCCCCTTCAATAAATTGAGCTGGGCTGAGTTTTTAAAATCAGTTGATATTGATATTTCCAATGAGATTCAACAACACAGGAGTTTTCCGTCTTCTCCGGTTCCGTTGTGCGTCCCTTTCCTCTCACAACAAAACACGGGTCCCTAAAAGCCTCACTGTATTTGCTCATTTACTCCAGGCTGCAGTAGATAACACTTCCAGAGTTACAGCACCAAGAGCAACACACCCACTACGTAGTTTAAGGCTGATTTGCAGCTCTTTCTGTCCTCAGGACATGTCCCACGGTACTGTGTTCAAATTACACATATTAATTATTCTCTCTGTAATTATGGTATTAATTATATAGAGCATGGGGATAATTACTTGCTGGTTATATTTCATTTTAGGGTTTCCTTGTTCTATCATTTCTGTATTGATTTTATTTATTGGAAATGTAAAACACTTATCTGGTATAAAAGTCAAGACTAAAAAATAAGTGGCAGTCAGAAAAGTTTTACTCCTGTGTCTATCTCTTCTGCTTCATTCCCACCGATTGTTACTAGGAACTATTTTCATTCGCTGGTGCATCTTTCCTGTGTTTCTCATAAGCAAAAAAAAAAAAGAGATTTTCTTATTCTTACGATTTTTTTACACAAATAGGTAGAATTCTGAATATACTATTTTGAACTTTACTTTTTCCTACTTAACAATGATACAACCTAGAAGTGACTCCTGACAGGTTCAGAGCTTTCCTCTTTCTGACCATTGTCTCTATAAAATTCAATTCTCTTGGCCTAAATGGATTTTTGCATCCATTTTAAGCCAGTAAATTTACTGTTCGCAGTCAGCATCAGTTACATTTTTATGTTTTTCTCAGATCAGTTTTTTAAAAAGTTATTTCATTGTCACCAAGTTATAATGATTCTGTCATTATTTCATCAAACACAAAATTTTCCATTAGTTTTTACATTTTTGATTCTAATAATAAATTCAGCATTTTTGGAATGGGATTATGCTTTTAGAAACATTTGTAAATTTGATAATTAGTATGTGATTTATATTTATTTTTCCTCTCATCTGTGAGAAGATTTTAAACAGTACGCTTCAGGCTCATTCTGTTGTCAGGAGGAGACGACAACCAATTGTACATCCGGTACATCCGCCGGTGATGCGGGGTCACTGGCGGCACAGCCGGCTGAGCAATGAGTCAGTGGCAGGGTTACAACTGGCGGATGTCCCCGTTTTAAAAGGGCCACATGGAGGAGTGAGGTCAGACGGTCTGGCTGATTTTCAGGACAGACGTACGGGCAGCCCATGCTGCTCCATGGCACAGTCACTCTCTTCTGACCTGTGGCATTCCATCAGATGGCCAGAGCCTCAGTGGTCACTCCACGCTGGAGCTGTTGAGTAAATTACTAGCAGGAAGAATGGAGACTTGGCAGCACTTGTTGCTCCAGGCTCAGAAACAAACCCCAGGGACTCAGCTTGCTCGTCTGCGCGCCAGTTACAGCAGGAGCTTGTACCTCGGGCTGACGTCGGAAAACGCGTTTCTTCGGCAGTGAGGATGCGATCCCAAAGGATTCCGGAGGGAAACCCAACTCATACCTTTGTTGCGATTCTTCCACTGACTCCTTTCTCTGTGACACTCATAAATCTGCCTGAGGTCTCTCCTCTATCAATAACAGTTGGTGCAAGCGAGACGTTGGAAGCGAGCCAGCGAGGGCGGGTGGGAAATGGGGGGGAGTGGAACAACCCGAGGTGGATGCTGCCCTCTCCCGGTTCGCAGGGAGGCGTGGCCGTATTTGTGCAGAGCTCAGCCCTTTTATCTCAGGCACTCTTGTGTAACAGCTTTCTATCGGTCAAACGGAGGTAGTGATTCTTACCCTATCATCTTGACAAGGGTTGCTGTAAACATCCAAATGAAGCTATGCCTCTGTAGACAAATGATAGGGCTACTTTAAAGACCCCTATAAATAAAGGCAGGGCATTTTTATTCTTGTGGCAGCTATAGAGCAATACGACACCATTGCACCTTTCCTATGTCTAGCTCCTTCATAATATTTCTACTTTTGTGGCTGTTGGAGTTCGCCAGGCAGCAACATTTGAGAAGTGAGTATGACCTTCAGAGTTTGATGTGATGTAATACAGTGACTCTTCTGAAGTCATTGTTTATTTAAAAACTGAGAAGTGTCTAAGGAATTGCTCCCTTTCTTTCGTGGCCAGCAAATATAAGTCATTATGAATATCAAGCCAAGCCATGTTGACAATGGACTTTGCAATCTGGGGAAAGGGGCTGCTAGAAGTACACATTTTTGGATCAGAGACCACCAGCCTGTGGTAGGTGAGCAGAATGGAAATCCAAGTTTAAGCCTTCATATGCCCCCTGGGCTTTTTTGAAAACAGGCCTGACAATGCCTGCGATTGTGGCAGCAGACTCCTGAGTGAGTATTCTTGGGAGATAAAAGGTACTCATTCTAAATGATGAGACAGTCAGAAGACACAGACCTGGGCTCATAACAAGGTTCCGGCCTTGGAGTGGAGGGGGAACAAAGGATAATGTGACAACGGTCACTTGGGGTCTCCGCTGGCTCAGCCTGCAGATTGGTTTCATGTGAAGGGCTCTGAGCAGAGCAGAAAGAGGCACTCACCAGGAGTGTTGCTGAGGCCTTAGGCACTCAAGACCGCTGTGCTTTGGGACTCTTGTACCAGGAAGATGTAATCTTGTAGTCTCGCCTTGGTGGGTCAGGAACTCTGGTGCCAGCAGTGCTGGGACTCCAGGAATCATCACGAAGTGGAGAGTGTGTACGTGTGTATGTTATGAGTATATGTTACGTGTGTGTGGTGGGGGAGGTGTGGGAGGAGGCACTGAAAAGGCTCCAATAGTCCTAAGACTTCAGGTGGAGTTAGAGCCAGAGACACTATTTTTGGGACCTTCTATTTTGTCCTCGATTAGTGCAGTAGTTTGCTTAATAATTTAAAAATAAATGGGGCGGAGCCAAACATGTGACTGTTCTTAATGCCTTCGAACTGCACACTTACCCATCATTAAGATGGTAAATTTTGTATATATATTTTACCATAATTTAAAAAAATTGTGTGTGTGTGAGAGAGAGAGGGTGGGAGAGTGAGGAAGTACAGGTGACTTAACCTTTCAAGGAAAAAAAGTTACTTAATTTAATAAACAGATCAATGTGAGACAAAGGATAGCCCCCAAGGGGTCTCTGCCAGCCAGGCTGAGTAATAATCCACTCTGGCTGGGTCATTAGCTGTCCTATCTGGTCATTAATCCCTGTACCTTGAAAAGGACAAGCACCAACTGCAACCCTTTCCAATAGGATATCTGCATTACACTCACGCCATTGAACTCCTTCCAGACCAGATGTTGGAAGACTTCTCAGTCCTCTGGATAAAAACTGTCCTTTATCTTCTTGATTTATGACAGCCTTTCATTTGATGATCAAACGGAGCCACTAATAATTCTGCTCTGGATGTCTCAGAAGGTCCTCAGGGAATATTTACACCCCTTAGGCTTTTGGCCTGCAGTCCGCTTTATTCTATCAGCCATGCAGGTCTTAGGCACTACACACTTTCTTCCATGTTGGAATATTATTTAAATAGTGTTCTTTTCCTTTGGTTCTTTTTAGATCGGGCCTCTGTAGGGCGATGCTTGAAATGACAGTCACTTGAGGCGAAATGCCTCAGGAACTACCCCAAGCCACTTACATAGTTTGACCAGAGCAAGTCTTGCTCTTCTGTTGTGACTCTCGCTGTGATGTTATGACAGGTTTTCTGTTTTTCTCACTCAATGCAGGCAGGAGGGTTGGGAAACGCGAGTCTTGTGGAGTGAGAAGTAAACCGACGACGTGTTATTTTTAAATCTGTATTTTCTTTGAGAAGAAAGATAATAAAAGGACATCTTTTCTTTAGAATGAGAAAAGTTGTTACAGGACTCAGAAATAAGATTAAAGTGGTTGAAGCAATCAGAGAAATGCACATTTAGAAATATAACTTGCTATTTCTACTTGACCATCCCCCCCGCCCCCGGCTGTGAGAACAGTATCTCATAAAACATTGGGGCCGATCTAGTCCTTTTAATCTTTTTAGACACTAAATCTCACAGCCCAGGCAGTGGTTGATTGGAAAACGCTTGGTTTGATTTGGGACACGGCCACGGACCAAAGAATGTTCACTTGGAAGGGTGGTTTCAGGACTCGTGACTGTGGGGATAAGCGGGCCCACACTCCCTCCAGAGTGGCTTTCTTACCTACTGTCAGGTGCCAGAAACAACATCATTACTTTTTCTCCCTCACACTTTAATGCCTTATGCACGAGTGTCTCTGGAACGCGTGAAGCCACTTTTTCTGAGTGTGGGACCAGCTGTTTTAAAATGACCTAGGGTACTTGTTAAAATGGAGATTTGGTGCCGAAACTCTCTGAACCAGAAATTTAGGGACCTACATTTTCATAAGCCCCCCAACTTAGTTTTCCCACCAAAGACCGGTGTCACCGTTATAATGTCATTAGTCACTCTGACATAACCAAGCTGTTGTCCCGAGGGCCCCTGTTGGTAGAGAGGAGATTTAGAAGGAAAGGGATGGGAGAGGAGGGGACAAAGACTGACCGGATATAGAGAGGCTGGTGGGGGAGAGATTTGTTCCATAGTCTGACCCTCAGAATTAGATATTTGGCAGGGTCATGAGCATGTTTCATAACTTGTAACACAGAGGAGTTAACGAAGAAAATCCAAATCCATAGCACAGACAAATGGGAAGGAACAGAGTAGTCATCCCACTCAACATGGAGAAGTGACAGCTTGAAACTCTTGGAAAGAAAACAAGAAATCTCCAGTTGAAAGATGACTTAAAACACCACAACAAAATGAGAATTGTGCATCCCTGAACAGAAGAACATGAAGGCAAATGACAAATATATATATATAAATAATAAATATATATATATATAATCACTTTTCCACAAATGTGAAGGGAGAATTACAAAAGGAATCTAATATGCATTGTAAACCTACTCTATGGTAGGAACTTCCTCATTGTTTATCCAATCTAATCCTTAAACTGCCCTGCAAGTCCCTTATTTTTATGGCCAGACTATAACAATGAGTAAAAACCCTAAGGATTAGGAAGTTCAGGTAATTTGCTTCTACGATGGTTAGATGGGTGTCCGAGTCTTCCCGTGGAGCGCAGCCACTTCCTCATGTTTGTGGAGACTGCCAGCTCTGCCAGCCATTGCTGTCCTCTTCTTCCTAAGCGCACAGTGGGACTGCCTTTCTCAGGGTGTCTGTCCCGAGTCGGCCATATGGATGAGTTCACTGAATAAATTGACCATGGAATAAGTGTCCAACTTCCACGGCTGGCCTAAAAATCCTCTTCTCTTTCCTTTCCCTCTTCTTTGTGACTGGAACGGAGATGTGTAGCAGGACAATGTTGGAGCTTATGGGCTAAAGAAGTCAGAGCTCCCACAGCCTGGGGTCCAAGCAGGTGTCCAGAGGTTGACATGTGTAAGCAAAGAACAGATTCCTCGTGCAGTTAAACTGTGACACGCTTAGACCCATTGCTTACTGAGATTATCCTGTCATGCATGACTCATGTGCATGCGGAGAAATCATGCAACACCTCTGTTATGTCGTTCATATGCTGGCAAACATATGGATTATTAACACCAGTCTTCTCTTCAGTCTCTCAGAGCTCAGTCCTCGGCTCAGCTGCAGAGGGTGTGGGGCTGCAAGGGGGTCAGAGGACGAGAACGCCGCACTGGATGGCTGTGGAGGGGCCACTCACAGGCAAGGAAGCTCTGAGTTGCTGGCACTCGTTGGTGCCAGCGCCTCACTGGTTTTCAGTCACTAAGAAATACTCCAGCACATGTCAATGGAAACAAAACCCCAGACGGGCCACCACTTGGTTTCTTGTTTTCATTTTTGAAAACAGTCACAGGGATGTCAAGTAGAGCCTGAGGAATGTGGTCAATACTATCCTATTAACTACGCATGGTGCCAGGTGGGCACTAGACTGATCAGGGCGATCGGTTCGTAGATACAGAAATGTCTAATCACTATGCTGTACGCCTGAAACCAACACAATATTGCGTGTCAACTGAAATTGGAAAGCAAATTTAAAAAAAAGAAAGGAAATACTCCAAAGCTTTTATCCTCGCCATGGGGCGACGGGGAAGTGTTTTGGAGGCGATCCAAATGCTTCCTCCACAAGGTGATTGCTGTCAGTTTAAGGCTACCAACAAAGGCCTCTGTGATGTTTAATTTAAAAATAGTTTCTTCTTAATTTTAAAGTTTACTATAAAGAGTTTCTGACAGAACAAAAGTATAAAGAATAAAAGTACATAAACTCAGGTACCTTCTGCCCAGGTTGAGGAAAACAATATTATTAATATAGTTGAAATAGTCCTGTGAGTACCGCTCCTTTTTCTCATAATTCCCCTCTCGCCTCCAGCGTGCCCTGATTTGCAGTCAATTGTTTGTTACAGCATATCCCAAACACTTAATACATAACCCTTTAATACTTTTATTATATTATGCTATATATGTGTTCTTAATACTTAATCCCTTTGTACTTTATGTATGTATACATATATATAAAACATATATTTAGGGATATATATAAGTGTGTGCATGTGCAGTTTTGTTTTCCATTTGAAAGTTTTTATGTGCGTGTATATATTATTTTGTTATTTGCTCTTTGGCCAAACTTATTTTGGTATAAGATTTTTTTGTTTTTGCTGTTGTGTAATACTCCTTTGCATTAATATATTGCTCTTAGTCAACTTACTTCTTTATGAGTATTTGTTTATCTGAACTGGTAAGATAAATATTTGTGGAAAAAAGAAAAGCCATGTTACCATGTTTTTTTTTTTTATTTTGTTTAGTCAATAAGCTATTGTTTGCTAATCAGTGTATACAGAAAAATTTCAGGCCTTTGTCTTCAGTAAACAATGTTACTGGAACCTAGGTTGAGAGGAAATTTATGGTGCTTTTCTTTATTCTAGTATTTTATTGACTTCATTTACACTTTCATCTTCTTCCTGGTGGAGAATATTATGCCAAAGATCTTTTTCTTCATTGCAATGTAATTCACATACCACAAAATTCACTCCTTATCATAAGCAAATCAACAAACAAGTGCTGGCGAGGTTGTGGAGAAAAGGGAACCCTAGTGCACTGTTGGTGGGAATGCAGACTGGTGCAGCCACTGTGAAAACGGTATGGAATTTCCTTAAAAGACTAAGAATGGAACTGCCTTTTGATCTGGCAATTCCACTACTGGGATTTATACCCTAAGAATCCTGAAACACCAATCTAAAAGAACCTATGCACCCCAATGTTCATAGCAGCATTATTACAATAGCCAAGTGCTGGAAGCAACCTAAGTACCTTTGGTAAATGAGTGGACCAAAAAACTGTGGTACATTTACACAATGAAATACTACACAACAGAGAGAAAGAAGGAGCTTCTACCCTTCACAACAGCATGGATGGAACTGGGGAGCATTATGCTAAGTGAAATAAGCCAGGTGGTGAAAGACAAATACCATATGATCTCACCTATAAGTGGAACCTAAACAATATAACAAACAAGCAAGCACAATAGAACCAGAACCATGGAAATAAAGAACAATCTGAGTGATAAGAGGGGAAGGGGGAGGGATAACGGAAAAGAAGGAGAAGGGTCAAGCCAAGGAAAGTGTACAAAGGACCCACGGACAAGGATGACCAGGGGGAGGACTGAATGTGGAAGTGGGGGGTGTGCTGGGCAGGGGAGAACAAGAGGGAAATGTGGGGACAACTGTAATAGGAAAACCCTCCAAAATTTTAGAAATTAGAAGAAAAAAATTCACTTTTTGTAGCATAAAATTCAATGGCTTTTTAAGTACATTTACAAAGTTATGCAACCATCACGACTATTTAACTCCACAACATTTTATCACTCTGAAAGGGGAGCCCTGTTGGCAGAGACTCCCAACTCACCTGTACTACCAGCCCTTGAAAACTACTAATTTTCTCTGACTGTCTTTGGTCATTAGATTCTACACGTCAGTGAGATCATATGGTATTTATCTTTCTCTGACTGGCTTATTTCACTAAGCATAATACTATCCAGGTCCATCTATGCTGTTGTAAAATGTAAGGTTTCCTTTTTTATGGCTTAGTAGTATTCCATTGTGTAAATGTACCATAGCTGTTTTATCCATTCACCTACTGATGGGCTGTTTCCAACTCTTGGCTATTGTAAATAATGCTGCAATGAACATAGGGGTGCAGATTCTTTCTAATTTGTTTTTCAGGTTTCTTTGCACATATTTCCAGAGTGGAATTGCTGGATTATGAGGTGGTTCCATTTTTGATTTTGAAGAAACTCCATACTGTTTTCCACAATGGCTGCGCCAGTCTGCATTCCCACCAACAGTGCATGAGGATTCTCTTCTTCACATCCTTATTGTTTGCTGATTTGTTGAAGATAGCCGTTCTGAGAGGTGTGAGGTGATATTTCATTGTGGTTTTAATTTGCCTTCCTTCCTTTCTTCCTTCCTTCCTTTCTCCCTCTCTCCCTCCCTTTCTTTCTTTCTCTCTTTAAATTTCAGCCCAACTTTATTTGGCTTTTCTTACTCTTCTGAATGCTGCTATGGTCCAGGTACCAATTTATACCCTGATGGACTATGCTGGTTACTCTCTCTATTTTTTATTGTTTACACTATTACTGATGTCCTCATTACCCCCACCTTTGCCTGCCCCGCCCCGCCCCCCTTCCCTCTGGCCATCACCACGCTGCCGTCTGTGTCTGTGGGTTATGCACACATGTGTTTTGGCTAATCCTTTCACCTTCTTTCATCCAGAGCCCCAACTTGCGTTTCTAAATATGATTTTACTTATGCGTGGAATCTAATGAACAAGATAATCTAACAAATGAAATAGAAACAGAATCACAGATACATAGAGCAGACTGACAGCTGTCAGGGGCAGGGTTTTGAGGGCTGGGCGAACAAGGTGAAGGGATTAAAAAAACACACAGACACAGACCACCGTGTGGTGACTGCCAGAGGGAAGGGGATGTGGGGGAGGCGGGAGAGGGTAAAGGGGGGATAAATGGTGGCGGGAAGAGACTGCACTTTGGGTGGTGAGCCTAAAATGCACATGCAGATAACGTGTTATTGTGTTCTCTACTTGAAACCTGCATGGTTTATTAACCATCACCCCAATAAATTACAAAAACCCAAAACTCCTAATTTCCTTTCTGTCCCTATAGATTTGCCTACTCTAGAAACTTCATATAAAGGGAGTACAATCTATGGCCCTTTGTGAGGGTTCCTTTCATTGCTCTCAGTGTTCCGTCTAGGTTATAGCATATATCAGTACTTTATCTCCTTTTCTGGGCGAAAGCCACTCCACGACAGCAATATACTGTATCATGTTCAGCTGTTTGCCAGCCGAAGGGCATTTGGGTTGTTTGCACCATCTGACTATTACAAATAATGCTTCTACGGACATCTGTTTACACGTTTTTGCATGAACGTGTGTTTTTAGTTATCTTGGGGAGATGCCTAGGCATCGGATTGCTGGGTTCTGCTTTTTGAGGAACCGTCAAACTATTCTCTAAAGGGGCTGTGCTGTTTCACATTGTCTTTGGGTGGTGAGCCTCAGATGCAGGTGACCATTGGCAGTGCCTGAGGGTCTAGTTTCATGCCTTGTCATCAACAGCCATGACTGTCTTTTTAGAAATTGCTATTACAGCCTCCCTAGCAGGGGTGAATTAGTATCTCATTGTGGTTTTGATGTTCGCTTTTGTCGTGACGAATGATGTTGGCTGTCTTTCCATGTGCTTATTGGTTATTTGTATATTTTGGGGGAGAAATCTCAGTTCTAATCTTATTTAAATATTATGTTGTCTTTTAATTGAGTTCTCAGAGTGCTTTATATATTCCAGACACTAGATCCTCATCAGGTATGTGACTTGTGAATACTTTCTCTGATTCTGTGGGTTGTCTTCTCACTTTCTCGATCAGGCCCTTTGAAAACAAAGTTTTTCAAATTTTGTTAAAGTCAACTTGTGTATTTTTTTATATTTTTGTGGCGTGTGCTTTGAGTGCCATATCTTAGAAACCATTACCTAATTCAAGGTCACAAAAATTTACACCTATGTTTTTTCTAAGAGTTTTATAGTTCTAGCTCTTACACTTAGGTCTTACATTTGCATCAATTTTGAGTTAATTTTTGTATATGGTGTGAAATAGGGGTCCAGATTTATTCTTTTCTGTGTGGATAAGTTTTCCTAGCCACATTTGTTAAAAGCATTCTTCTTCCCTCATTGAATTGTCTTGACATCCTCGTCAAAATCAATTATCACAAATATTTGGGTTTATTTTAGATTCTCAATTATAGACCATTAATCTATGTGTCCAGTCTTATGCCACCTTCTTGATTCCTGTAACTTTGAGAATCAGAAGCACAAGACCTCCAACTTTGCTCATTTTCTAGATTGCTTTGATTCTTCTAGATCTCTTGCGTGTATATATGGATTTTTAGCATTAGCTTGTCAATTTCTGCAAAAGATCTAGCTGAGATTTTTGTAAAAATTGTGTTGAATTGGTGGATCAACAATTAATTTGTGAAGTTAACTACCATCTTACCAAGTTTGGAAGATCTTCCAACAATTCTTCTGACCCGTGTGTCAGTAACTCACTGTATCTTTGTAGTAAGTTATTAGTGAGATATTTGTGAATAGTGCATATGAAGAGATCGACAGAAAAGCATTTTTTTCCAAGAGGAGGACTGGGGAAATATTTTCTTCTTCAGACAGCAGTTACTGTCGTCCTGACGTTTGATTAGTGCGTCTCCTTTCGCCCACGCAGTCAGAATGCTGTTAGGTTTTAACTGCCTCCGTGAAGATGTGCTCCTGTGAAATATATCTTAGTGTCCCCTGAGGATAGGGTCACGTCACAGCTCCTGTCCTGAGTAAGTGCTTATACGTCTCTCATGAACTTTTACAGTCTCCAAAAATGCCAATAGAGTACATTAGATCGCCAAAAAGGATTCCACTAATCCAATTTTTTGTCACTAACCAAATGACACTCTTTCAATTTCTCCATTTCCAGGGTTGAAGGAGGAGAATCTGGGACCATCATGTCAAAATCACTCAGTCAGCTTCTGAGAAGACCAAAAGGTAACTTTTGCTACAAACCAAACTTTCCTTCTGTTGGGGTCAACACTTGGGGCGCCCGCCGCCTTCCCTGCCTCCCACGCAAAGGCTACAACTGCGAGGCAGCACTGCCCTCTGGTGGGGACACTTGAGAAGTGACGGCCTTGAAAAAGTCCCCTGGGGCAGCTGCGGCCTGGCTGTTTATGATAAACTGCAGTCTCACTGAAACTTAGATTTTGCAAACCACCGATTTTTACCACAGATTTCCGTCACAGGTTCACAGAGCCCCCAGTATTTAGTTTTCATCCTAGAAGAACATTGACGGCGCTCTAATACTCATGGCCCCCCTCATCCCGCTGCCCCCACCCCCACATTCTTTAATGTTTCTTAGATTTCGGAAACCTCAACGTGTATCTCCAAACGAATGCAATGAAGCCATGTCAGCTATGGCTTTTCTTCAGTAATGATGGTGGGAAATTGACCATCTGGATGAAAGCAGGAAAATCAACGTAGCTGGTCGGTTTCTTCTCCAGATGCTGCCCCCACCTTTTTGCGGATCAGAAACCAGGGTCCAGAGAAGTGTGGGAATTGTCAAGGGATGTGACTCCAGATCCTTGTCGAGTATCTGGGCCCAGCCCCACTACTGCTAGGGGACCTGACACCATGTCATTCCTTGAGGCGGCAGCTGCTTCTGTAACTCTTCTGCCAGCCTGATGGGTTGGCGGGGTGGCGAACACCGAACTTGGAGGTCCTCTCACCCACCCAATTTGATTTTCATTTGCTTTTTTTTTTTTTTAAATCTTCACCTAAGGATATGTTTATTGATTTTAGAGAAAGAGGAAGAGGGGGGGAGAGAGAGAGGGAGAGAGACAGAAACATGGATCTGTTGTCTCCTCTACATGCCCCGACTCGGGGTTGACCCACACCCCAGGTCTGCTCCCTGACCCAGGATCCAATGCTCGGCATTTAGGTTTTCCAGGCGATGCTCCAACCAACTGAGCCACTCTCGCCTGGGGCTTGGCTCTCGATTTCAGTCTCTATTACTTAAACCTTATCTCTCTCTCCTCCCCTTGAAAACACTGATTTTTTGTAAGGAAGAAGGTCCAGGAAGGTAGGAAGGTTAAACAAGGAACTAGTGAAAGGGGTGTTCCCCGCAAACCTCTACCTCGGCCAGAGCTGAAAAGGGGAACTGAAACTACAGAACTAGGAGGAGGGTTTCTCCCTCCCTCGCTCTCTTGTTTCCTGCTTCGTGTCTTTCCTTCTCTTCCCCTCTTTACCTGTTTTTAAGGAGCTGACCGAAATGTGGTTTTAAAATGAGCAGCTGACGTATTCTCATCATCTCTGACATAGTTGCATCATCTCTCCCCATGGACCGTGTGTGTTTGCTGTGCCCCGTTTCCCTGATCTGTCTCCCAGTGCAGAGTCTGGGGAAAGGTGCGCCCTTCATACCCACCCATTGAAATTTATGTATGACTGGACCGGCACCTGGGCTTGGGTCAATGATCTTCTGTGATGATCAAAGTTTTAATGCCAAATTCTCCTGAGTTTCATTTTATTTTGTACTTATTCACTCAGTGGTGAGTATTGGGAATCATTTCTAGGGCTACTTCTCATAGTTGTGTAGATTGCATACTACAAAACACTACTTGGAAACCTGGAACAAAACACTGTCATTATCACATAGAGCTTACAGTCTAGTTGAAGATCATATCTGATGGCCTATTTGGATGCCTCAGACACCTTACGATTAATGAGTTCAAGTTTAGGCTCATTAGCCTGCACCCAGAAATCCAAGTCAGGGGCTTGGGAGACATCATAGGCATCTCCATTCCCCCACCACCTAGTTAGTCACCACATCTGGTTGATTCTATGGGAATCTGTCCCCTGTCTGTTACCACTGCTGCCGTCCACAGGCCTGTGCAGATTTGGGCACCATGCAAGGGCACCTGGGTGAGAGCAATGGGACGGAAAGCCACAGCTCAGCCCTGAACCCGGAAGGCGGAAGGGCGGTCTTTTCGCAAGGAGCTGATTTTTCAAGCTGCGTGTGTCTGTAGTGCTGTGTTGCTCAGAGAAGGTCCTCTAATTCCTCTGTCCAGAGAGGGTGAACCGGTGGCTTTTTCTAATTGGTACAAAGGTTTCTTAAAGAGCAATGGCCAACTCTCCACTAGGTTAGTTCAGTTCCATCCTAACTGTTCTCCTTGCTCTCTTCTCCCTTCCAGTCCACTCTCACGTGCAGATGGGCACAATGATTTTTCTCAAACTCAAAACTGACTGTGGTGTGCCCTGCTCAAAGTCCTTCTGCCCCATCCCATCGCCCTCAGAATAAAAGAAAAATTGCTTTGAAAGCATGTAAGACCATCCCTAATACAGTGCCAGGTTCATTGCTACCAGAGTTCCATTTTATGCTGTGCCCTTCAGTCCTGAGACTCTCTTTTCTCAGTCCCTCACTGTCTTTGCCTCTGCCCCTGTATGGGCTGATGTTTCTGTCCCCACATATGTTGAAGTTCTGTCTCCCAAGGTGATGTTCCCAGGAGGTGGGGCCTCTGAGAGGTAATCAGGTTTAGTTTCAATCGGGAGGGTTGAGGCCCTGTGATGGGTTGAATGGCCTTAGAAGGGGAGACGAGAGATTCCTCTCTCTCCACCACGTGGGGATACAATGAGAAGACAGCCATCTGCAAACCAAGTGATGGGCTCTCACCAGGAACCGAACTGGCTTGTACTTTCATCTTAGCCTTACGAGCCTCCAGTCCTATTAAGAAAAAAAAACTGGTTGTTTAAGCCACCCAGACTGTGATGCTTTGTTATAGCAGCTCAAGAAGACTCATACAGTCCACTCTGGGTGCTTTTTCCTGCATCCTGAAGAGTCATATGTCTCGTTCACTTAACTCACTTCCCCTCCTCTCTCAAGACCTTGTCCACATGTCACTTCATCCTTAGCATTAATTGTCCTTGTAGTGTGGTTGACTTCCTTTGTCCTCTTTGGAACGTCATGGGTGCTCAAGAGATGATTATTAAATGAATACACTGACTCTAGGTTAAAACGTTAAAAAAATCTGCTCTTGCTTCTTCAGTGCTCCTTTCACAGAGGGAAGGTCATGGCAAGAATGATTGTTCCGATGGAATCACTTGTGATACAAATAACCAGGCCGATCACATGAAAGGCATTCGGTGGGTGTGTGCAGGTGGGTGGAGCCAGGTCCCCAGTATACAGGCTGAGTATCTGTTCAGGTCACCAAGAGATAGGGACACACAAACAAATAGAAACATTTCTTGGAAAAAGGAAGAAAATTTTGATATTTTAGAACATGCATTACATTATTATCATGGTAAGAGTTGGAACTTTGTTGAAATTTCTTTGCTTCAGGGTTTAGATCTTTTTTAAAAATATGGTATTGCACACAGTACATAGTGGAGGAGGATGGTAGCATCACATCTGATGCTCAGGACCTCTGAGCATTATCATCCAGCCTTGGGAGGGAGTTGTATCAAATCTTGGTCAGAATTTAATGTCTTGGCCTCCAATAGATCTTCTGTCAGTCTGAGCCCCCATGACAGGGCAAAAGTTCATGATTCTGGAATGAAATTGGAAGGCACTAGAGCTTGAGAGGACAGGCAGAACATTGCTTTACACTAAGGCAGAACATTTGCTCCAGGCACTAGGCTTTGCTGGTGACTGATGAGCACTCAGGGATGAAGTCCCAGTGAATAGCCCCCTGGTGACCTCCTCCTGGGCTGCTCTGGAGGCCAATGTGGTTGGCTTTCTTCTTCCCAGACACCCCTTGGGCAACAGGTTGCCCTTCCTTTTCAGTGTCTTAATTCAAGACTGCTTTGGAGGTACCTTCTAACTGGATTTTACCTTCGTAGAGAATTTATGAGTGACCCTGCTATAAGCTTTATTAATGCCCAGTCATCTCTGAAGATGCCCTTCATTGAAAGGATTTCTGTTTCTTCCAAAAAAAAAAAGAGAGAGAGACCGAAATTAAGACAAGTCGTGAGATGTGAGATCAGAGATGAGAGGGAAATAGCAGGAAGAGTTAGCAGACTCAGTCATGATTTAAATCAAAGAAGGAGATGTTTAACTTTGAGAACAGAGGGAGAATTCAACCATCTGGACAGGGGAAAAAAAACGTGGAAAGAAGACGGCTTATTAAATTAAATTTTCTACTGTTTATCAGCTTGACTATCTTCACATTCCCTCTTAATGACAGAAGACTTCTCTCCGGTGAAATCATTCAGTGACTAAGAAAGGCTTCCTCAGCTGGCCGCGTCTAGGCTGAGGGCCCTCGGGGACACCGGTCATTGTTTGTGTGGCTCAGTTGGTGTGACGCAAGTCCCAGGCAGCAAACCTGCAGCAGCGCTGGCCTCTCTGCATGCCCTGGGCCTTGTTCTAGACAGTATTTCTTTTTAGGCTCAGGGGTGGCAGGCTGCCCACGCCGCTTTATTTCCAGTACCAAGTGAAACCTTCCTCAAGTGTTACTACATGTTAATAAACATAGTCAGTGAACCCCTCTTAAAAAGAATGACCTGTTTATGAAAGAGACCTTTTGAAAGACAGAATATTTTTCCCTGAGGGCCAACGCTTAGGCAGGAACACAAAGAACTCTTTCAAAGGCTTAAAACACGATGCAGGATGGATTCTGACTTTCTGACTACAAAAGTAATGATACTTTCAGCTGCAACCTGCTCCGGGGAGCTGTAAATACGCTTCGCAGGCACAGGTTGAACGTTTCCTGCTTTCTACCTCACGTGCGCTTCGACCTTGTTAGGGGTGGGTGCTGTGTGCCCGAATCTATATACCAAGAAGCTGAGGCAGTGGAAGCTCAAAGGATTTGTCCGATGCCACCAGATAACAAACTCAAGTGTAAAGTCAAGAATAGGGCAAGCTGAGACTGAATGCACAGGAACACCTCCTGACCTCGGGCCTAGCTGCCTTCTTTTTCCATCATTATCTTCTTCTTTTCTCTTTCTCTCTGTCTTCCACGTGTTTCACTTACTCTCAGCTCCCACCAATGTGCTGGGCACCGCACGTGTGCTGGGCTTCCGTTCGAAGCCTGTGCTGGCCCAGGAGATAAAGGACCTCAAGCTTGTGTTATTGGGGACCTTGTTCAATTTCCTGTTATTCCTATGAGCAATGAAACAGTATTAGCGAAACTGATCTTGAAAACAACGTTCTTTAATCCTAAAACACTTTGTATTTCTAGAGCTGCTCTAGAGTATAATGCTTTATATATATATTTGTATCTCCAGCGTTTGACTGGAATTCCCTAAAGAAATTATGTTTGAAGAGATCTTAATTTCCCCTTGTGTTTAGTCTGCCAGCTAGCAAATACACATTTATTCACCCATCAGTGTTTCTATTTGACAATTTTATTTTTTGAACTTACTTTTGGCATAGCGCTGGCCTTTGTGATAAATGTTGCAGAGCAGATCTAAAGTGATTCTTCTGTCTTGGGCTTTTCTTAAGAAGCCTTTTAGGGACTGGGAGCTTGTGTCTAGTTAGTTCATTTTCCCCAATTAGAGAATTACACCCTGGCCCAATGGAAAGAAGTGTCCCTTGGAGTGACCAGCCAATGTTGGTATAGAGCCTAATACTACTGTGAAGTAGATGAATATGCTTTCTCTTGCACATGCGTAGGTAGGAAACCTTCCTCAATTCATCCAAATACCCCATTACCTTAGGAAGATCAGGTTTCTAGAGATGCTTAAGAATAAGGAAGAATCCATGCTCAACCCTGACCCAACAGGACCAAAATAAATCCCTGAGACGATCAGTGTTAAAGCTTTCTATTTGAAGTAACTTTTGGAGCATATTTAAAAAGATTGTGCAAACAAAACCCAACCAGAAAGCAGGTGTTTGCACAAAAACTTACACATGGATGTTCACAGCTGCAAAAGTTGTCTTAGTCAAAATCTGGCCGAAGCCCCCAGGCAGAGTACCTTTGGCTGTTCCCAGGCTTGTCCAGGTGGCCTCAGGGGCAGACCTCCCGGAGTGAGGCCCACAGTACCCCAGGAGGTGAGCTCAGCCAGCTGCATCAGCATTCATGGTTCCTCTGTCCACACACCAGGCATAGTAAATAGGGACTCGGCCCTTAGGTCATCTTCAGAGGAAGGGACAGGCAGAACCATGTCCATTACGGATAAGTGACCAAGGGCCTGTGGGAGGGGATAGTTCATGTTCTAAGTGTCCGAATGTGTACAGAACTCATTCCAGGGTGTGGGTGGTCAGTGGGCATTATGAGGTTAGGGTTAGCATGCTGGGCAGGCCTGCAGAGGGCCCCAATCCACATGACAGTCCCTCATTGCTCTCTTCATGTGTACGAGGTTTCTGTCCAGTTTTGGCGGATGGGCCAATGTAACAGGAATCAAGCTCACTGCAGGAGGGCTCTTCTAACAATGCTCATGGATACCTTTGGAAAACTAGAGCTTTACCTGGAAATACACAATATAAAAAGATCTATTGAATCAATTTGCATTAATATGGAGAAAGTGAATACTACTCTGTCAGCGGAAGAAAGGATGAACTGTGCTGAAACCACCCATTTCTGTGTGTGCCCCGATGGGGAGAGAGATGTGAGGAAAGAAGTTCTCAACTCTCAGAGCCTCAGTGTTCTCACCGGTGAAATAAATAAATAAATAAATAAAATAGCTCATGACTAATTGAGGCTGACACTCAGGCGTGACTCTTTTCTTGCCGTGCCTTAAATTAATTAGTAGTTTCTTTTTATAAGACATGAATAAAAAGTTCAGAATTCCCAGAGACAGACATCAGGTAGGAGGGTTTATTTTTTCTAACAAAGTGTCTATTATTTTATACTCAAAACATTAATTAACATCAGGCATTGCCCCTGCTGTTTCCTCAGCCTTCTGTTGGTGAGGTTTTCTCCACCGTGTTTCACGAGTTGGAATAGTGAAGTTCTTTGCTCCACCTGCCAATCCTGGGAAGAGAGGCAAAGGCAGCCATAGTCCAGGACCCGGAACACAGTCCCTTCAGTGCTTCTTCCGAGGGTAAGTGACTGCCTCCTTCCTTTGTACACAAGGTGATCTGCAGGGGTGGGATCCTGTTGTCAATGCTTTCCTTTCTCACTTGGGTCTGAGACATGACCTTGGAAAAACTCTCCCACACAAGGCAAAACAAAGACTCCAGCAGTCATAAACTTGGCACACCTCCCTTTCTTACTGCATGTAAATTGTCTCCTAGGAGTGGACTAGCCCAAGCCTTAGGGTATTTTGCATTCTGGTGATGTCAAGTGCATCCTTTGTCCTCACAAAGGGAGGATTGTCACAAGACAAGCAGCTAGGAAGCCCTGGCCTATGAGGACACATCCATACAAGAATTTTGTGATAGATAATCTCTTGGGGAACAACATTGTAGGGTTATTGTGAGGATTGACTGTGGTTATATGTGCGGAGCAGTTTGCACAATCGAGCCCTACGTGTGTGTGTGTGTGTGTGTGTGTGTGTGTGTGTGTGTGTGCTTTACTACTGTCTAGGACGCAAGGTGGCTTCTAAACTCTTCTCCTTTGAAATATGAGAGTGGTCTAGAACGAGATCTCTTGGTGTGGCGAGAGATCAGGTAATGAAAGGTGATGGGCAGAGTTGGGGGGAAGTGGAAGAGACCTGCCCTTCCTTTGGACACCATCACTTCCCCTCACCAAACCCAGAGGAGAGAGCTGGTTTCAGATGACAACAAGAATCTTGTTTTTATATCTCGTAGTGGCCTCCTTTCTGAGGACCCTTGAGCAGGATGACTGCTGTGATGAGAAGGAATGTCATGCATTGTGAGTGGCCTTAGGTGCCATCCCAGACTTGGATGAGAGCACAGCACGCAGGAAACAGGCACATTCAGACACGTGTATCCACCGCACCGCTGGTGCTGCGCCAAGAATAATGCTAGAAGTGACTTTCTAAACCACACGCCCTGTGCTGTTCTTTCTAAACCACATGCCCTGTGCTGTTCTTTCTACCCTATGGCTGCTTTCTTCAACCCTAGAAGCTTACAGTCATCCCAAGGCAGACAGGGGTGGGAGATAGGACAATGCCTTTCAGTGGAGCCAAATGAGAGTTTTCCACAATATAAGTATTCCAGGTTAAGTTTTGGGAATCATATACCGACAGAGATCATCTTAAAATGTGCCGATACATCTTAATGCCTAAAGGACTTATTCTAACTTCACACATTTCTTCAAAGGAGAATTTTTTTATATGTTGCCATTGTTTCCAATTAGCCAGGAGCCGAGTCTGTAATCATCATTTCATCAAAATAAAACATACAGTGGTAGTCTGAGTAACTGAATCAAGACTTCTTGAATTTTAATGGACAGAAATCTTGTAATATATGTAAATGCTGCTACACAGTAGGTAAGGAGTGTGTACGCCAATTACCTAATAACTCACATAGCAGCAACCTCGACCATTCCTGAACCAGTGTCAGCAATAAATTACATCTGTCCTGTATGAACTCAGATTTTCCCTCTTTACTGATGGATGACCTTAGTGTTTGCCTATCCCAGGTATTAGTTCATTTATATGTGTTCACTCAGTTCTCACAGGCTGAAGGAGCATTGTACTATGATTCCTTCAGGTATAAAACAAAGAGGGTATTAATTCCACTCCACCAAAGAAGATATAAGAAATGTCATGATTCTTTTACTTGTTTAAATCAAATTGAACCTATGTTCTTATTCTGTAAAGTGGGCAGGAACTTCACTCTCTGTCATTGCAAGGAGTCTTTTGTATACATCGAGCCCAGGGTCATCTGAAGATCCCAGGTCCATTCATTGTCCAGAGCACCTAAAGAAGGCCCTATGGTCCCTTGAGTTGATAGTATTCACTACAAATATTTTAACTATCTTGGCCCATTTGGTTCCTTGAAGGCAAGTAGCTTGACTGCCTTTGGGCCAGACCTGAACATGGGCTTTGACAAGACTAAGCTGTATCTCAAAGAGCAGCAAAGCCTCTTCCTGTTTTGAGATGAAGCCACCAAAATCCTATGCCTCCTTCTGACATGTCCACATTTTCAAGTCCAAGCTCATACTTTAAAACCCTGTACCTTTCAGACTACCTGGCATAATTCTGCTGAGTGAGATAAATGTCCCATAAACACCCGAGGTGGGTGGCGGTGAAGTAGGGTAGTGTTGAAATATTGGTTTTCCCCAGAATCGCCTAGAATAGTTCCTGGAATATAGTATCATTAAACCAATATTTTTTTAGTAAATAAAAGAGAATCTAAGGCCAGCTTTGATTTGGGGGGCAACAGGAAATAGGCCCGGAGAGTCTTAGGCACTGGTCCTAAGACAGTTAAAGTCTGTTGAGCGAATGCCAGGCACTGCCTTCAGACTTGGGTTATGTGAGATAATTTGTTGTTTTGCTTAAGCCATTATTTGTTGGGTATTATGTGTCTTAGAGCTAAAAACAGTCCAGTGTTTTCCTGATACACTTCCCAAGGTCATGGAAATAAAGGCAGAGCCGTTTGACTCTAAAAGCCAGCATGCCACACAGATAGCCCGGTTAAGTGCCCAAAGCTCCTGGCAGTACTGAGCTACTTATAAGCAAGCAGAGAATACCCATAATCTGAAAAAGGCTGGGGAATAAATTGAGTAGGTATTAGGGTACTACGAGAGAAAGGATGAAGCCCCCAGCACAGCACCAAGTCAGAGCAGGGCATGACTATGTGGAAAATGTTATCTGTGTTATCTATGAAGCTTTATCTTGCTTCAACAGGTAAATGATTTCAATTTATCAAAATCTGGGAGGTGGGGGGACAGGGCAGTGTGGGCATCTGAGAACTGGCTGAGGTGACTGCCATGTTCAACAAGTTTCTCTCTCTGAGTTCAAGTGGCTTGTTTGTAACCCAGATGGAAGGAGAGGATCTCCATGTGTTTCATGAATACCTGTGGCGGCTCCGGACATAGAAGGGCTGGGGAAAACTGCCAATTAATTCACATCTGCAAGCCACTTAGAATTCCTGCCAATTTATGGCTCTCTAGGGAGCATTTTGAGACCCATGGTTCCAAGTGTAGTAGTTCTTGCCATTTAAACTCATTTTATCAAAGTGGATGAAAGCCAACTGGAAAATGCCCTCTCAGATTCATTTGGGGCAGGTGGTGAATATTTGGGTGTGTGTCTGCAATTTTTTATCCTTTCAATCCGGCTCAAAGAGAGAATAGTGTTAAGAACTTTAAGGCTGCCCCCCCAACCCCGCCCCTCACAGCTCTGTTCAGTGGTCTGTATGTTGGCATGAGACAAAATGACCACCTCCAATGCTCGCTTTAGGACGTATTTGATTTTCCCAGGGGTGTCGAAATCTGATAAAGCAGAGGTCTTGAACAGCAGGCGTCTGATAGTATGATTATATACTTGATATATTTTTCAAATTGACTCATCTTTTTAAAATTATAGATATTTTAAAACAATAACATCTGTGAATGAGTGGGTCTGGTGGGTAAGTTATACACACACACACACATTTCATTTTGTTAAAATAAATATGTGACTATTAAAATAAAAATTTGGTTAATTCTCATCACCAAAACTTATTGCACATTCTACCAGAGATACCTGGGACAATGCAATAAAAGCCCTGTGGAGTTTTAGCTGAAAGCTCATATGTGAAAACTGATGTTTACAGATGACATTTCTGGTTGACTGTAATGTCACCAAGAGAAAGCCTCAAGTAGTTCATTTGACTCTATTCTAAAGAAAAAAAAGCACTAAATATGTGATTTTTCTTTAAAATTCAAGGAGTTTTTAACTACTGATATGTTGTCTTTTTATGTTATAGTGGCCTGATTAAATCCCTTTTTTGGTAAGAAATTTCAGACTAGGGTTTTTTACTTGTATGGATGGGTCAGTTACAGAACTTCGGGCATTTATGTTTTCATTTAAAAATGAATATAATGTATCGAATGACTTCCTAACTATCCCAAGGGAATTCTCGGCTGAATTTTTTCATTTAAACTTATATCTTAATTCTTTCTTGAAAGCAGTTTGCTCCCAACTAACTCTGAAGTCCTTCCCTTGGACCATGTGTCTTTCCCATAGCACAACTGGGCTTCAGTTGCCGTCTTTAAATCTTTTAGTCACTCCCTTACCCTGGTATTGAAAAGCCTTTCCAACACATTCCCTATTTAGTTTATCTTCAGGCATTTTCACCCTATTAATACTGAGCTCCTTATTTTTCTGACACACGTAATGCTTGTTAATGTTCTTTCATTCATGATTACACTTTGAAGTGGCCTCTGCCCGATCCCATGTCTCAATTCTGTCCATCCTGTAGAGGTCCAGCTTAGCTATCACGTGTCTTGTCTTGAGATCTTTTATTCTCATGAGTTTAAAATGTAGTTTCGCCTCCCACAACTCCTTCTCACTGTGTACCTCCTTCATGGCTTTCATCACAGGCTTGCACTGGGGTTACCCGTGTGAATGTTCTGGGCTTCTCTGATGTCAGATGAGGCCTTTGGGGAAGGGCCTATGTGTATGCTCATTTCCTCTAGAAAACCCTTGCAATGTGTGGCTCAGCATTTGGGAAACATTTTCTTTAATTAATAAGTAAACGAATACCTGAGCATCCAAAGCCAGCTTGTTTATTGAGTGTGCATTTATGTGTGAGTGTGTGCATATGAGAGAGTATGTATGTATGTGTGTGTATGTGTGCATCAGAAAAGTACCCAAAGTTTAGGATCCACCTGTACAGATACAGGTGTTTAGGATGCACCTTTGAAACACAGAAATGAAATCCACTTTGTGGGAGTGAGGCCAGTCCTAGGGCAGCCTTCGGGCTTAGGAAGTTTCAGCCACAATAATGGTCACAGCAAAGCCTGTAACAATCTGGGGCTCGATGAACAGTCACTCAGACTTGTCTAGACCTGTGGTCCTCAAAGTGTGGTCTCTGGATGGGCAGCCTAGGAATCTCCTGGAGCTGGTTAGAAATGCAAATTTGTGGACCCCATCTGGGTCCCATCACATCAGAAACTCTGGGGTGGGGGGGAAGGCCAGCTGTCCAGGTGCTCCTGATGCATATCCAAGAGTGAGGTCCATTGGCTTAGAGGAAGCTGTAGGAGGCATGCTACCCGGTCTTGGTTTAGCAAAAAAAGTAAGGGCTTTTATAATGACATATAGATGGATTGTGAATTTGTAAGTGAGCATGCAGTAATGCTTGCTTAATCTCAGTGCGTGCATTGATGGACGATAAGTTAGAAGCCTGCCTTTGACCTCTCCCCCTCATTTGTTGTATTGTGAGAAACTGCTGCTCATGGTAGCTTGAGGAAGGAGCCATGATCTGAGCACAGTGTACTGATGCTGAGAGTTGAGGGGACAAGTGGCAGGGACTATCCGCTTCCTGTCAGCTGACTAGTGAAAGTCATGGTGGACTAATGTCCTACTTTCAAGGAATTTTCTTTGACTCTGAGTTGCCTGGATGTTCTGTTTTCTGATCTCTTCCACTCCTCAAGCACGTCAATACCCTAGTGCCTGGTCACAGTGCCCGAAGGCAGCAGCCAGTGCCGGTCGCCTTGCCCCAGACGCATGTTCTTTCTCTTGGCTGCTGGCAGGATCTCAGTTGCTTTTCCAGGGTCCACCCCTCCTCTTCGTGAGACAGGTTCTGATTTATCAAAGCCAATTATGGTGGTTCCATTCCCTCCACAGTGACTCATGGAGGACTGGCAGATGACCCAGTTCTGGCCAACAAATTCGGAAGACGGGTCTGCTGGTAGTTTTCTGTAAAAGTTCTGTTCACTTTCAGGAGGAGATGCACAGGGGAAAATGTCCCAGGCCTTGAACTTTGTTGTGTGATGATGCGATGCTTGCAGCCGACATAGCTTTGTTGGCACTGGAAAGGCATCTGAGCCAGCACACTGAGGACAGCAGAGCTGGAAGAACCCGGCTGCTGACAGTGTTGCTGAGCCATTGGATCAACAACCCTGGAGAGCCCATGGCAGGACTTTTGTTATAGGAGGTGACAAAAGTCCCCTAGGCCTAACATTTTCAATATTAAGTATTATTACTCCTGTCTTCTTCCTCTCCCTTGATGAATAAAAGGGACTGATGTAAGGACACCTTTAAATTACTTCCAGCTTTAACAATTGATGATTTTTGCTCAAAGCATGTGTGTGTGGGGTTCCAAGGCAAAACACGATTCAGCAGCAGTCAGATCTGAAGAGGGTGCGAGTGTCCTCTGGACTAGGGTGAAGTTGGTCGGAGATGCAGGATAAAGCATCAAAGTGAAGAAGTGGGCTCAGCCACATGAATTCCTGGGGGTGGCTTGCGTCCTTAGCTCCAGAGCACAGCAAAACCAGGATTCCACAGGAAAAGTCAGCCATTGAAGACAGTAGCTAGGAGTTAGATAAAGGACAGGTCAGAGACAGTCTAGCAATTCTCTTGGGCCCTCTCAGGCTACCAAGCAGGGGTGATACATTAGCACTGAATGCTCCAGGGCATGCAGTCTCCTTGCAGGTATTACTGGGATCAGGAATCCTTTGCTTGTCCGGATTCACTGAATTTCCCCCCGTGGCGGTCCATCCCCTGAACTCCTTGGCCTGACCTGCTATTTGGGAAGGTCTCTGATATTCCCTGCACGGTCTTGTCTTTCTTCTTCAATTGTCCCTTCACCAATGGTTTTCTAAAGCCAAGCGTTTGTTTTAATCCTCTCTCTGCACAGCAGTACAATCTCTAGCTTTTTCAGATGTTCTAACTTTTGAAAAACAAACTTTTTGTATTGTTGTTCAAGTACAGTTGTCTCCATTTTCCTGCCACCACTTTCCCATGGGGGAAAGAAAGGGAAGGGTTGTCCAGGAAAAACAAATTTA
This sequence comes from Macrotus californicus, assembly GCA_007922815.1. Classification (NCBI taxonomy): domain Eukaryota; kingdom Metazoa; phylum Chordata; class Mammalia; order Chiroptera; family Phyllostomidae; genus Macrotus; species Macrotus californicus. The sequence goes on along the minus strand of VMDR010004116.1, from coordinate 28,332 downwards.
AATAAGCCACAAAATACAGGAGAAGAGGATGTTTACATTGGTTGCTAGCATTTTTGGGTCAACATTGCCACCTAGTGGTGAAATAATCCTTAATTGTGTGTGACTTGAAACTATTCTGATTTGATTTCAAGGATCTTTTAATGGTACAGTTTTGAGTGAGAGGAGACCGTTATTATGATTCTACTTAAATGTATAATTTTGAACATGAGGAGAGACAGTGAAAATCACGTGGTAACGAGTGTACTTCACATTCACGAAGTTAATTATTGGGCTAACAGCAGAAATTCTTAATTATTTGCTTTTAGGATTTTGGTTGCTTTCTCAGTTTTTCTCCCTAACGTTTTAATAAATCCTCATCCCCTTTAGCCACTCTCTGGTGATACTCACAAAACCCAACCGAACCAAACAACACAAGGCAATTTCAATGAATGAAGCTTCTATAACTTCCCACTCCCCGACAAGCTTGGCTTTCTCTCCCCAGGCCTCTCTCAGTTGTCAGTTTATGAACATTTCTTCCTCTCCCGTGTCTGTTCCAATACAGTAAGAATATTTTAATGCATTCTGTGCCTTCCAGCAAGATCGATTGTTTGGAGCAGGTCTGGGGTGGGGCCTGAGATTCTGCATTTCCACCAAGCTTCCCATACACATCCAGACTGCTGCTAGGCTTTACAGAACAAAGACTACATTATCAACAATCCAAATGCTTTCTCTGGAATGAATCAGAAGATGAATGAGGGACACAAGGAAAAACTGTTTTTCCCTCAGCAGTATCTCATAAGAAGTGGCTCATTCCCTTTCTTTCTGGATGATGTGGGGATGGGTGTTATGCAGCTGCATGAAAGGGCCACTGCTGGTCCTGCCCAACAACAGAGTCCGGAGCAACCCCTCGCTCTGCGATGACCACCTGCCTCTCTAGGGGATCTGGGGAACTGAGTCTGGCAGGTGGCCTCCCAGCAGTGGTTGGAGACTATGCAGTCCCATTGAAGGGCTAAGTTTGGTTGCACATTGGAATCACCTGGGACGCTTAAACATTGACGTTTGGATCTTCTACCTGCAGGCCAGGGTTTCAAGGCTTCCCAAATGATTCTAATGTGCTGCAAGCCTGAGAACCAGTGTGATCCTGAAGTCCACCAGCTTGTCTTTCCTCTCCTTTCTCTTCATCACTAGTTCAGTCTGAGACAAAACCTGGGGAACCCTCTGCTAGAGAGGGGATTCAGCTCTGGGATTCATTCTCTCTGACCTGAATACCCTACCTACACCCCAAAAGGATGGGTGTACTTTAAAGCAAGTCTGATTTCTCTCCAACACTCATAGGGCTTGGGGAACCTGTATCACCTTTTAGTGCTACACCCACCTGCTCCCCAAACAGGTGGGCAGATATACGAGGTCTGTCTGGAAAAAGTCCGGCCATTGTTAATATAAGGAGAATGGTTTGTGCCACATCCATGTAACCTGGCAGCCAAGGAGAGTGGACTGGAATGCACATACGTGAACAATGACACCTTCACTGTACTAGTCAGTGGAGGCAGTAGGTACCACTGAGTGAGCATGTGTACTGTGTGGACATCCCATTCAAAATGATTGAGCGAGTAGAGCAACGAATCTGCTTTCAATTTTGTGTTAAGCTTGAACATTCCTCCAGGGAAACTATTCAGATGATTCAGAAGGCAGCAGCTCTGGGCAACTGGTGATTGGCAGCTTCATCACGACAATTTGCTTACTCACGTATCATGTCTCCTACAGAGTTTTTTTGCAAAATATCAAATTGCCCAGGCGACTCAGCACCCCCACAGCCCAGGTTTGGCGCCCTGCAACTTTTGGCTTTTCCCAAAACTAAAATCACCTTAGACAGGGAAGAGATCTCAGACTATGGATAAGATTCAGGAAAATACAACAAGCAGTTGATGGAGACTGGGAGAACCGTGTGAGGTCCCAAGGTGCTTACTTTGAAGGGGACTGAGGCATTGTTGCCCTTTGCACAATATTTCTTGTATCTTGTGTCTTCTTTAATAAAAGTCTTTATCTTTCAGATTACATGGCTGGATACTTGCTGGACAGACCTCGTCATATATTTGTAAAAGTCAGTAGACGTAGACTGGAAACTATAGTGAGCGGTGATACAAATTTCTGGGCAAGAAATTATTGGTTCTGTGGAATTCCGGTTAAAGATCGAGAGAAAAATGTCCTAGTTCTTTAATCTCCTCTTTTTCCATTAGATTTTTATGGAAGGGAGTGGGGAGAATGAGGGAGAGAAAGAGAGAGAATGACATATGTATAAACAACAAAGCATTTGTTTTGTCCGTGTCCTCCGGGCCCTTCTGCATTTCTGGCCCCGGGAATCCCGTCTTCTCACACTGTTTCTACTCGGCTTTCGCCACGCCACTGCCTCCTGGTTCTCCTTCCGCTGCTCTAGATATTCTTCGGGCTCCTAGTCTTCTTCCTGAAAAGGAGACCTATCATCTTTGGGACCTTAGCATTTCTCAGAGTGGTCGTCATTTCTTTAACCCCATGCCCGTTCTTTAATTTAGTTCTTCATTTTTCCCCACCCCAGTGGCTGCGGTGGCCTCCTGAGAAGAGGCCCTGCCCCTGTCTTCATCCCGCAGTCGGTCCCTCCATCTCCCACAGGGACTCCCTTGTGGTCCACACTGAATGCTCATCCACTCCTCAACAGCGCCTCTGGGTACAGGTTGAAGTTCAAGCACCTTCACTGGGCAATGAGGGCTTGGATGATTTGGCCTTTATTTCTGTCTCAAACCTTATTTTTCTCTAAAGCAACAATATTGCTCAATCTGCTAGTCATGCTTAGCAATTCTCCAAATAAAGCCATATTCCTTTTTTAGATCCAGAGTTTACATGCTATAACTCTTCTTGGAAGAGCTTTTCTCCCCGGTTTGCCCAATAAACTCGGACTCATTCCTCTAGGAAGTCCCTCACGCCCCCCTCCCAGGCTGGTTGAAGGACCCCTAACCTCTCACCATCCTGCGCTTGCCTCTTTCAAAAGACTTCCCTGACTCAACCATCCTGGCTTCTCCAACTCAGCCTCCCTCTTATTTATCAGGGACCCTTTGGCATAGGACTCACGATAGTCCTTTATTGAATGTATGAAAAGTACATGTGGAATATACATTTTAACATTTGGTTTTCAATATTTTAGAAATAAAAATAATAATCATTACAGTACCTATAAAACGGTAGATAGTGTTCTGAATCCTTGCTGTCAATTTAAATAAATTTCCCAAGGTCACACCTCAAAGCCAGGCAGACTGACTCCAGAGTTCACACTCATAATCTGATGCCTCACTGTCTTTCTGTAGTGCTGGAAACAATTCTTTTAAAAAAGCTGCTGAACTATATGTGAATTATACAGAAAGTAAGAAGCCTAATTTATTTAGAGTTGCATTTGTTTGACTGTCAACAATAATTATACTCCCCAAAGAGAAAACGCCTTCTCGGTGAGGAGAGGGAGACTGGAAAAGGAAACCACCTAACAGTAATTTGGAGATGGCAGAAAACTTGTGGGTAGATGACCAGGGACCAGAAGGCCCCTTCCGCCCTAAAGGTATCTGGGACTACATAGGGACCTGGAACTATGCCATGAGTTCATGTCGGTTTTGGCTGGATGGGAAACCCCAGTGATTGAGTTAAGTTCTCCTACCTGCATGGCCTCATGGGAACTCATCACAAAATCAAATTCCTTTTTAGTAAATAGATAGTTTTCAATTATACATGTATTTTCACTTAACAGATGTGCCTCCGTTGGCAGAGCCTGTAGAAAGTATTTAACATAGGAGTTACTATGTAGGTAAAGAAAGGCAGGGTTTTCTGTCTGACTCAAATCTTGCATGAAAATAGCTAGCCAGCCTACAAATAAATGTAAAAATAGCACAGGAGGCCATGTCATAGGGGAATTATTTGAATCACTTATCTGCTGTGAGTTCCTGGGCAAAGCCGTCTGAAGCTTGGCTGTTTCTGTAACAGCTAGGAATACTGACATTTCCCTGCTCTGTATATTTTTGAGATTTAATTCCTATTGACATCAAAGGGAAAGAAGATGGCATGTATATCAAGTTTTTGTTTTGGGGAGGGTTTCAGAGGCTTGCCTGCCTTTTTAGAGAAAATAAAAGCCTTTGCTTCCTCACTTGCTCAGGAGCAGCTACCATCATAAATGTGAACTTCAGATTAGTCACAGTTTTATGTTGTCACTTAGGAACACAGTATCTGAAATATACCTGGGCTTTTCTGTGTCCTCTAACTTTTTCAAGTAGGTAACCCCGAAACACTTGAGTGGAAATCGAGGGAGGTGAAGTTGATTCTGGTCATCGAACACCTAATTCTTCTTCATTTTTCAGCCTCAGCTCTGGGGCTATGTTTTTCACTCCGTTCCTCCCCAGAATTCCTGTCCACAGTGTTGCTGTGAGGGTCCTGGACCAAGCTGTGGGACTAAGCTAATCATCAGATGCTCCCACCACCTTATTTCCTTTGTCCTATTAGCCTCACTTAATTTTTTTCTGGGCAGCCTGTAAGCTCTACGATACTTACTTGCAAATACTTTGTGTCTGCAGATCTCAGTGATATGAAGGGAAAATTCCCACCCTCTTCCTCTGCTTATATTCTAGAACATTAATAAATGGAATGCCTTTTTGGTTCTCTGTGTTTCAGTAACTTTTCTATGGCTAAAGGTTCCTCATCACATTTTTTCCTCTCTGTGCATCAATGGCCCTGAGTAGGGAGAAAGAGTTCTCTGCCTTTGCCAGATGATGAGTTGCTTCTAGTAGCACGTGACTACGCTGTCAGCCACAGAAGGAAGAGGGGAAATAGGGCCCTGTTTTGGGGAGGCACTGCTTGGCTAGCGAGAACACACATGGCCTTTGTCACAATGATATGGACATGATAGATGTGGCTGTGGTTCAGATAAGTGCTTCTCAACCCACCTCTCCACCACCACACACGCGAACCTGAAATTCAGGTTCAGGATACTGGCTCATGGGTGCACTCCTGGTGACACACAGTTCTTCAGGAGGTAGCTATCACCGCCGCCCCCTTCTCTCCTGTTCCAGAAAGCTGCAGAATGCTAGTGTTTAAAGAATGGCTTTACATTTATTGGCATTTATTTTTAAATGCCAATTATTTAAAAACTTTGGTGCTTTACCTCTAGTGATGATCACTTTGCAGCTGATTTCCCAAACAGTTTGGAAGTTGAAAGGTGCTGATTTATGCAATAATTGCTACCTGGATCCACAGTACTTCCCTTAGGCTGGACCCCACAAACACACCCACAAGTATAAAATTATCAAAGATCCTGTGAGCACCTCTGTCTCAGGCACAGGGCGAGCCCCAAACCTGAACACATCCTATTGTGATTCACACTGTGCAGGCTCCAGAGATGCATGTCTGTTTTCCTGTATCTCTTGTCCCATATATCCTTCATACCCTGCATCTGAATGCCGGGAACCTTTACAGCTGGCCTTCCTGCTGACAGCAGAGAATGACACTACCCCAGAGCTCAGAAAGAATTTCAGCTGCAGAGGTGCTTAAGTACGCCACATCCATTCTCTCGGAAAAGAAGTACCGCTTCTCAGTAGCACCTGAACAGCAGCCTGGCCACGGGACTTGCTCTGTCCGTTTAAAGACCAAGCAGTGACATACATGTCACTTCCGATTGGGAGGTTTGAGAGCCATTGCATGAACCATGGCTTTTCTCATTTCGCTAAGAGCGGCACTCAGTTCTCAGAGGAAAGCTACCCTGGGGTGAAGAAGATGCGGAGCTCAACCGAAAGTCATCTGCAACTGACATCCATGCGCAAGAAGAAATCTTTGTATTAACTATGAAAGTTGTGGGGTCATGTTTTTGTTTGCTTTCAACAAAGCATGACTTACCTGATCTATTTCATATGGGATCATGGAAATTCCATCAATTTTAGAGTCTTGGTTTCACGTCTGATCCTTCATGTTTCATGGGTGTGTTCCTTAACCTCTAAGAACCTCAGTTTTTTCATCAGCAAAATAGGAATAAAAAAATAATTTTCTTACTGTGGCCATGAGAATCAATAGAGTGCTGTAATTTTTTTTACAGTCTAGTATTTATTTTAGACTTGAATTTTGAAAATTTAAAATACACCAGAGGTGGTTAGGGACTAACATTTGTATCAGCAGTTGACAAATGTCTAAGATTATTTATTGTGCAGCAGAGTACCACGGTGGTGTGACTGCCAAGACGACGCCATGGGAGTTAGTCTAGAAATTATTACTGGGCTTCATACAAGCAACAGCATATGCTGCTGTTTTAGAATTTTTACACGTAGAACCTTATAGCTTAACATACATTATAAACTCAGAAAAATGTATAAATATAGGGAGCAGCTTCTAGAAGGAAAACAGTTTTCACAGGAGGTAAACCTTAGATCCACAGCCCACCTCTGCTCCTTATTCACGTTGAGATCTTGCACGATGCTACGTACATAGTCTGAGCCAGTTGCTCAATATGTCCCAAGTGGGTGTGAAAACAAACAATGGAAGCTTGTTGGGTAGTTGCTGTTGCAAAAATGGCTCTGTCTCAGTACATTGCATAGAGCACGAACTCGATACACAGTGGCTACTAGTATTGTAAGAACTTGGATGGTTCTGCTACACCTGCTGTGGCTTCCTGGTGTTTAATCGGCACCATTATTCAAAATTTTAAGGGGTTGCACGTTTAAATGATCCATTTAAAGCACGTGGCAGCTGTCACTTACTTGGCTGTTTTTCCTTCCCAAACTCTGAGCTCCCCAGAACAGGTCCGGTTCACCTCCTCATCCCTGGCCCCAGCACATAGTTGGCTGGTAAAAAATGTGACGTTCATTTGCGGCTGTTCTAAAGTACTAAAACCTAAGACATTTGGTCTTCATGTTTTTGTTAGTGCTTTTCAATGTAGGGTCGGAGGCCCACCTGCACCAGAAGTTTAGTGGGGTGGGTAGGGTGTTAAAATGCAGTTTCCAGACCTACTGAATCAGACTCTCTGGGGAGCTTGGTGCTCAGGAATCTGGAGTTTTAATAAGAACTCCAATTTGAGAATTGCTGTTCCAAGCAAGCTCATATAAGAATGACGTCCACATAGTGGTGTGAAAGCCAACCTGTAGAGAGATAGTAAAAATGCAGATTCAGTGGCTCCCCGAGGCTGGAAGGTTCAGTGGGTTTGCGCTGGAGGCCAGGGATCTGAATTTTTACAAATATCCTTCCCTGTCCCTGACCCCTGACCCCTACCCCAAGTAAATTGATGCAGGTGTTTGCATATCAAGATTTGAAAAACAGGAAACTAATTTCTATTTAAGAACTGATATTTTTTCCCGTTTATTGTGTCGATCAGCATGATTCCCTTGTTGATTTCATGTTCTTGTATTAAAAGTGTTTGAGGAATGTTTAGAATTCTCTGCGGTTGGAATTCACCTAAACCAGGTTATGAGTGAGAGTCAGGGAGACATAAGCAGCGTACTGTTCTCAGGGCTGTGGTCGGTGGGGGAAGGTCTGCGAAACGCTTGTAGATGACTTCACAGCTGACCTGCCTTGCCCCGGTCTAGGTTCACATGCATTTAAGCATCCACAAACACGTCCTCACTTCAGATGGATCAATGACGCTCCTGTCCCAGCAATTGCTCAGTGACATAGACCCAGGTGACCATGCCCCTTGGTGCCTCCCAAAGCCCAGCTACTCATGAGTCCTTTCAGTGACCATACTCTGAAGGAGGATGGTCAAGGGGATGTGAGAACACCTGGGGTGCTAAGTTCACAAATCAGTGAAGGGCACCAGTGAAGTCCTGGGAGAGACTGAGCATTGGACCCTTCAGTGGGGCTGGGGACCCCCAGGCTTCCTGCAGCCTCCACATTGGGGCACACAGCTGGGTCCCTGAGGGCCCAAGGCTGGCCCTCGCAGTCACTGGCTCAAAGCGCAGTGGTGCCGCCCTCCATGTGGGGGAGGGGGGGAAGGACGTTGGGACAGTGGGTGTACCCAACCCTGACCTTCCCAGTACCCACGTATCTCCCAGAATAAAGCACAATGGACTTGTCCCAGTGGCTCCTGTCCCAGGAAAGAAGCAGACACAAGGCAGAGGGCAAGGAGGGAGAAAGCAGATGGGGTCCAGGGGTCTGCAGCCAGGTCTGACTCAGCACCCATCTGGGAAAGACGGGAGGCTCCAAATCCCCAATGCAAATTCAAAGCTAAATTTATTAAGAAATTCAAGACAGTGGCCCAACACCATTAAATACCAGTGCTCAGGCCTTTTGAGCAAGGGACGGTGTGCGATTACACTAGTCACAGGCCCCTGAAAGCCTGCCTTGGATCTAGGGATGAGTCCTTTTGGCTCCTGACTCAATGACACAGAGTGAACTTGGAGCTTCTCAGTTTCTAACTGGTATCCAGGATTTCTCTCTTTTGGTTCTTGCATGGACAAAGCAAAACGACCTCTTGGAGCAAAGTAATATTTCCACAATATTGCCAATCACTACATTTTTGTTCTTTTGCTCTTTAAATTTTGTTTGTTTGCCTGCTTTTTTTTTTGGTGATGAGCAATGATTACAAAGTGCTATTGAAGAGCTGAGTAACTCTTCCCTCCCTCTGGGCTCTTTAAAGTTTGTGTGGTTTTTTTTCTTTTTTACATTTGTGGACTCCCTGTAGGCTTAAATCTCATATGCTCACAGGGTCAGCATGGTCTACATTTCGGCAGATGACATCATTCTTTTACTAAAGAAGACCACATTCACATTTGATGTGGACATATAATATTTTCCACATGTGACCACAAAGCAACCAAAACCCTCCGACACAGGAGACATGGTTGGGACTTTAAATAAACCCAGTCAGACAGCAGGTGATGAGGGCAAGGAAAACTGGCTGGTAGGTTCTTGCCCCTGAGGCTTCCATTTAATAATTAATACAAATTTAGAAGCCACTTAGAGATACTGTCCGGGGATTATATTGATAAGAGTAATGAACTATGCTATGGATCTTGGTTTCTCTTGTCCACTTCAATTCCCTTTGCATGCTGTTCCGTGCAACAGGGGGACATTGTAGTTTCATGTCTTTTCAAGGGTGTGTGACCCCGAGTGGTATATGACATTTGCTGGTTCTAGTGTTTTCAAACCATTTATCATGAGTGAAATCAAAAGAAAAAATTGTTCTGTGTAGTGCTTTTTAAACTGGAGTGTCTTGAAATTGCTAGGATACCAAGTAGATTTACAATCAGAGATGCCAAATGGCAGAATAATGACAATTTCTAAGAGAAAATAAATAAGAAAAGTATTCTCAATTCTCAGAAATCTTTAGGATTTAGCAGAGATGACTTCCAAGGAAGTTATTTCCTTCTGCATGAAAAAAGAAGGCAGAATGAGGGTGATACTGTTCTGTATTTTGAGGTTGGGGGTCTGGTGTGTTAAAGAAGAGTAAATGCTTTGTACTAATCACATTTCCCTTTTATTGTCTGTGTGGATTCACTTCATCATTTCTTATTTTTCTTTATTCCTTTATTTTTGTCTATATTACTTGCCATCATCTGACCTACTACACATTTATTTGATTGACTGTTGTCTGTCACCCCAGAAAAATATAAGCTTCACAATGGTAGGGACCATGGGCTTCATTCTCTTCCATGTACCTGGCACAATGACAACTGACAATAGTAATTGTCAAGAGCTAATATTTACTGAATGTGCCTGACAATGTTCCAAAGCTCTTGACATTTATATTGCTTGATTCCCACAGTAACCCTTGGAGATCAGCAGTATTTGAAACCCCACTTTATACATGAGAAAACTGAAGCTTAGAAAAATGAAGCAAATTTCCCCCACCTCACACTGTTGGTGAGTGGGTGAGCCCTGATTCACACCCAACAATGAGCCAGCTCCAGCATTTGCATCTGCTGCTTCACAGGGCCAAGGGGGGCAGGAAGCTTGGCTGTCTTGTGTTCTTGAGTCCTCCACCCACGACTCTTACTAGGCTCTCCAATCTCTTTTGAAAGGGTGAATGTTCAGCCTGAAGAGTGATGCTCCTGCCCTTGTCAGGGACAGTGGCCATTAAAGGCTGAGATGAGGCTGAGGTTAATGGTCTGGCTTCTCTCAAGCACGAAGCTGTGATGCTGTTCTCTAGGATGATATGAGGACTGCTCTCAGCCCTCATTCTATGCTTCCCCCTTCTTCGTCTCCTGTCTGCCTTTCCCTCCCTACGTGCCAGTTGCTGGGGGCAAGGGCTGCTGTGGACTGAAAGGACTGTGGGGCTGAGCCGGTGGGGTCTGCAGGACCAGCATCCCCACATCAGTGTCCTGGATCTCCTCACAGAGCCCACAAGTGGTCCAGTTCGAGAAATGTGTGGGCTCCATTGACTCATGTTGTACTCATTTGATGTCCTTCATTATTAGCTCTGTCTGGGGACAAGCCTTTGACTTCTTCTGTCAAACTAAAAAATGCTTTGATGTGCGAGTGTGTGTGTGTTAAATTACTGCGGCTAGGCCCAGAAATCATTTGCTTGAGATCTTAAAAATAGTTAGATATAAAACATTCAACTTCCTTGTTCGCTCCTATTACCACACAGCTGTTGAGTTATAAGAGAGTCCTATAGCAACTTCGGAAAAGGACATTCCTTCTGTGTGCGCACATGGACAGGCTCATGCACCTCGGTGGGAGGGGAGCAGCAAGAGGTGGAGGTGGAGCTTCCTGGCAGGCAGAACACAAAGGTGTTGCTTCACTTGGGACTGTTAAGCTTTGCAGCCTATTAACACACCCAGTGGGGGGTCGCTGCACTTGGAGTACTTGAGGTAACATACAGCACCCCTACTTGGACAAAGGCTATCTGGGAAATCGGGTTGCTCACACATTTCCTTCTTTCAACGGAGAAGGAAGTGAGCAGAATAAAAGAGGCCTTCATTTGTGGGTACCTGACAAGCTGAATCCTGCCTCTGTTATCAGGGAAATTGGTTTCAGGATCAAGGTATGATATAAGCCCATAAACACTGAACAGAGGAATTGAATTGCTGTTTAACAATCAAGTTTCTGATAAATGTGAAGGATGTCTTGGGACTATTCCATGCTTCCAAACAATGAGGGGAGTATGTGATAGTGTAAAACTCATCTGGCAGCCAAACACCTTCAGTTCATCTCTCATAATCTCATTTGTGTGTTTGTGAGCTTTTATTTTGCTTTATGCATCTAATAAGGAAATGCCATCCAAACTCTTAGTTGATACCAGTGTTTCTGGTTCCTAAGCTATCTTCATCCTGTTAACTCTATCATGCTGGTGTGTTGCTAAAAGCCCCTTGGAATGGTAGTTGCAGAGGCAAAATTCCCACAGACTAGATAGACCTCGGCCTAGAACAACTCATCAGCACTTCAAAAATCTTGAAAACTATGACGTGAAGTGAAGAGTAATTGTACAGAGTAATGTACCTGACCTGAATCCATGTTAGCTATTTTTTACACGCTGAAAGAAGACAAGGATTAGCTCTGTCTAGGTTATAACAGTAGGGTAGTTCAGTAGTCACTTGCTAAAAAACAGAATGAAAAAATGTTTCTCTTCTCTCTCAGAGTCTGCATTTTTTGTGGAGGAAAGATTTAATAAGCAATAGAAACAATCAGTAAAATATGCTCTAAGGTAGAAGGTAGTGAGCACTGTGGGTAAAGAAAAGAAAAAGCTGTGGATAAAGACAAATAGTATGGGGAGTGATTAGGAATGGAGTGGGAGGTATATGGCAAGTGACAATATGATGGTCAGATTAAGCCTCATCCAGAAGGTGACATTTAGTCCCATTTGAAAGAGGCACGGGAGTAAGTTGTTTGGATATCTGGGAAAAGAGTATTTCTAGAAAAGGCAACAGCCAATGCAAAGGCAGTGTGTGAGCACACCCAGTGTGTGTGAGAAACAGCAAAGAAGCATATGGGGCTGGGCTGCAAGCGAGTGGTAGGATTTGAAGTCAGGGCAAAGAAGAGTTGTAGGATTGTTTAGCTGTTGTAAGGGCCTTGATTTTTACTCTAAAGGAAAAAAGAGCTACTGTAGGGTTTTGAGCTGAGGAATGGCTTAATCAGGCTTGTTTAAAAGAAGTCTGAGTACCCTCTGGATGGTCGAGAGTAAAATAAAGGGCACCCATTAGATGGCTGTTGCTGTAATCTAGGTGTCTTTGTTATCTATTGCTGTGTAACATGTTACCTCCAAACTTGGTAGCTGAAAATAACAAACATTTACTATGTCACAGTTTCTGCGGGTCAAGGACTTGGGTGTGGCTTAGCTGAGTACACTGGCTGAGGAGGGTCTCTCATAAGAATGCAATTAAAATATCAGCTCAAGTCCTCATTGGGAGAGGATTCACTTCTAGACTTACTCCCATGGAATTGAGTTCTCTGTGGGTTGTTGGACTGTGGCCTTTGGTTCCTCTCTAGATATTGGTCAGAGAATATTCTTAGTTCTTTGTGATATGATCCTCTCCATAGGGGAGTTTACAACATGGCAGCTTATTTCAGGAGGGCAAATGAGAGAGAGAGAGAGAGAGTATTTTAACCTAATCTCTGCAGTGATATCCCATTAGTTTTGCCTATTGTTTGTTAGAAATAATTCATTAAGTCCAGCATACACTCAAGGTGAAGAGATTGTACAAGGATGTGAAAATCAGGAGGTGAAGATCATTGCCAGCTATTTCAAAAGCCGCCTGACAAATGTGGCAAGAGATGGTGCTAGAGTTGTAGCAGTTGAGGTGGTGAGAAGTGGTGAAAAACACACAGAAAATCTTGGAGCTGTAATTTATGGTCTGTCATTCTGTTGATGACTTCAGGCACCTTGTATAATACTTTTCAGATTCATTTTTCTACTTTTAATTGAAAGTCTAGTCATCTACTACTATACAAGTAGTTGAAACATAAAGAGTTTAAGTAACTACCCAAAGTTCACATAGCTAATACATGATTGACCTTGTATTTAAACCTTGGCATTCTATCTCTACAAACTTTAATCTGAGGAATACACAAGAAAGGACAAAGTAGCTGAAACTATTCTAAAAAATGCAAAGTGCTCTACAGATACCAGTAAATCATGGACACCAATATAAACATAATAATAGAAATAGCTTAGTTTTAATGAGTGTTTATTCCAAAACATGATGCTGGGTGGAGAATTTCAACAGTGCTGGGCAAAGGATGGAGTTCTGCTGTCTTCCCATGTGTCTGTCATGTGTTTGCAGAGGGGACAGAAGCAGGGACTAATTCCTGCCACCACCCATTTGTACATAGCATGGCAGCACTGACAGCTACCCATGATAAAGCCACATTGGTTTGGACCTAGCACTCAGTAATGGGGACTAGAGAAGAAAAGACTGTTGGAAACAGATGGAGAATTTGACTTAAGGTGGGGCTGGTTCTGTTTTTAACCAAGAAGGCATGTGGCCCTGACAAAGCAGAATGGCCTCACAGGACCCTGCAGTGGTATGAGGTCTGGTTCAAAATGAATTCCACCAGAGGACAGGAAGTCCAGGGTAGAAGCATAGGGGCTGGGCCAGGCTGGATGGTTGCAGTGTGTGTACAAGAAGATAAGTCTACAAAGTCATACTAATAGGACAGAATGAAGCAAAGCCTGGGTGCCACTTGGTTAATAGAACCAATGATAGCCACTCTAATATTAATATAAAAACTTCAGCCTTCTCATGGGTAGTTTTTGCATGATAGCTCTCTTTTTCTCCTTTTATTTTACACTATCTGTATCTTTATATTTTCAAGAAATTTCTCTGTACCATAGAGTTGAGTGTTGATTTTAAAAAATCTGTTCTGACAATCTCTGCCTTTGAAGTAGTATTTAGATCATTTACAGTTAATGTAAATGGTGATATGATTGGTTTTAAATTTACCATTCTGTTACATCATAAACAAAAATAAACTCAAAATGGATTAAACACTTAAATGTTAGACCTGAAACCATAAAAATCATAGAAGAAAACATAGTTCATAGAAGAAAACTTATAGAAGAAAACATATTTCTAAGGCCAGTCTCTGACACTGGTCTGACATTTTTGGATGTGCTTCCTTGGGCAACAGCAACAAAATTTGAAAATAAGCAAATGTGACTACACTGAACCAAAAAGTTTTGCACAGTGAAGAAAACCATGAACAAAATGAAAGGGCAACCTACCAAATGGGAGAAGATATTTGCAAATGATACAACTGGTGGAGGTTAGTATTCAAAATATGTAAAGAACTTAGAAAACTCAGCATAAAAACACCCGCAAAATCCAATGAAAAAATGATCAGGTGACTGGAATAGATATTTCTCCAAAGAAGGCATTCAGATGGCAAACTGACACATGAAAAGATGCTCAACATCGCTGATTATCAGGGAAATGCAAGTGAAACCACAATAAGATATCACCTCACATCTGTCGGAAGGGTCATCATCAAGAAGACACAAGTGTTGGAGAGGATGTGGAGAAAAGGGAACCCTTGTGCCCTGTTGAGGGGATTGTAAATTGGTGCAGCCACTGTGGAAAACAGTATGGAGGTTCCATAAAAAATTAAAAGTAGAGCTACCATACAATTCAACAATTTCAGTTCTGGGCACTTATCTGAAGAAAACAAAAGCACTAATTTGTAAAGATATGTGCACCCCTATGTTCACTGTAGCGTCATTTACAAGAGCCATGATGTGAAAGTGACCCAGGTACCCATCAATAGATGATTGGATAAAGAAGATGTGGTACAATGTACGTATATACAAAAAAGAATGAAATCCTGCCATTAGATGGACCTAGAGGGCATTATGGTGAGTGAAATAAGTTGCAGAAAGACAAATATTGTATCATTTCATTTATATATGGAATCTGAAAAAACTAAACAAATGGACAAACAAAACAAAGCAAACAGACTCATAAACACAGAGAACAAACTGAGAGTTGCCAGAGGGTTGGGCAGCAGAGGCAAGGGCAACATGGCGGAGGGGATTAAGAGGTACAAACGTATAGGAATAACTAAGTCATGGGGACACATATGATGCAGCACAGGAAACACAGTGACTAATATCACAATAATTTGTATTGTGACAGATGGGTACTAGCCTTCCCGTGGTGGTCTCTTTGTAAGGCAAATGTCAGATCACTATGTTGTGCACCTGAAACTAATATAATATTGTGTGTTAACTGTTCTTTAACTAAAGAAAGCTGTACCTTCCAAGTTAAATTCAAAAAAATTTACCATTTTGCTATTTTTTTTGTGCCATTTATTCTTTTCTTCTCTGCTTCTTTTTGACTAATTGGATGTGTTTCAGGATTAAATTGTATCTCCACTATTGACTTTTTAACTATATTGCTTTTGTATTTTTAATCATTTTTTAAATTAATGTTCAAATACATTTTGAGTGGACCAAAAACTGTGGTGCTTTTGTATTTTTAGAAATTACCTCAGAACTTATAATATAAATTTTCAACTTATCACTGTCGACTTTCAAATAATATTATATTACTTCAATGTATGTATCTTGTAATAGAGTCATTTCTCCTTTCCATCCCTGATGCTGTTGTTGTGACAAACTTTATTTCTACATACGGTTTAGACCCTACAATTCACTGCTATTGTTTTTTCTTTAAATAGTCAATTATCTTTTAAAGAAATTGACAAACGAGAGACAACACATTTACTATTTCTGGCATTCTTCCTTTCTTTATGTGGATCCAAATTTCCATCTGGTGTCATTTTTCATTTGTCTGAAAAACACCCTTTAATGTTTCTTATAGTTCAGGTTAGGAGGTGATTCTCTCAGCTTTTGCTTTTCTAAAAAAGCCTTTATTTAAAAAAATATTTTCACAGAGTATAGAAGTCTAGGTTAACATTTATTAATTTTTTAAAGGTTTTATATATTTATTTTTAGAGGGAGGGGAAAGGAGGGAGAAAGAGTGGGAGAGAAACATCAATGCATGGTTGCCTCTCATGTGGTCCCCACTGGAGACCTGGCCTGCAGGCAGCCCTGACTGGGAATCGAACCAGCGACCCCTTGGTTCTCAGGCCAGCACTCAATCCACTGAGCCACACCAGCTAGGGCTAACACTTATTAATATTTTATTGTTGTAAAAATACATCTCATAACATTTACTATCTTTACCATTTGTAAGTGTTCAGTGGTATTAAGAATATTTACATTATGGTGAAACAGATACTCAGAACTTTCTTATCTTGCAAATCTGAAACTCTATACCCATTAAACAGCAGTTGCCTCTGTCCCCTCTCCCATCCCCCAAGTCCCACGCCCATTTTTCTTTCCATTTCTAGGAATTTGACTACTTAGAAATCTCATATAAATTGAATATTAACCCCTTATCAGATATGTGATTTGAAAATATTTTCTCCTATTTCCTAGGTTGCCTTTTTACTCTGTTAGTTGTATCCTTAATAAACAAAAATTTTAAGTTTGATGTAGTCCCATTTGTCTATTTTTACTTTTGTTTCCCATAGACATTTGTCCATTCTTTTAGTACTTTAAGATGCTCTATTACTGGCTGTAAGCAATTTGGTTACATCTTCTTTTAGTATGATTGTCTTTGTATTTTATTTCTTAGGTGGGGTTCGGTGAGCCCCTTAAATTTGTGAGTTTATAGTTTTCATCAGCTTTAGAATATTTTCAAGCATTATTTCTTCAAATATTCTTTTCATTCACCTTCCTTCTCCTTCTGGAATTCCAATTGCATTTATGCTAAAGCTCTTGATATTGTCCAGTAGATCGCTGAGGCTCTGTGAATATTTCAATATTTTTTCTCTCTAAGCTTCTTATTGGATAGTTTCTACTGATGTCTTCAATTCCCTCATTTTTGCTTTAGCAGTGTCTAGTCTGTTATTGATTCCATCCTGTAAAATTTTTATTTCAGATGTTATATTTTTTATCTCTGTTCCAACTGACTGATTTTTTGGTTATAGTTTTCACATCTAACAATTTTTGTATGGATCAAATTTGTAGACCAGCTTTATCTGTTTGAGTCTTTAAAAAACTTTTTTAAGGGCAGGTATAGATTAGTCTTTGTACCTGAGCTAATTAGAACTCACTTCTAGGGTGTGGCTCTTCTGTGGTCCCTATTGCATACCTCATGTACTTCATGAGATCTCTGTACTCTCACTGGTAGGAACTGAAACTATTCCTGGTCATGTATGATCTCTAGGAATTGTTTGGCTTATAAGTCCTCAGTACCCTTTCTTTCCAGAAGTTAGTCTTTGCCCTGCCTCCTGATGTTTCATGATCTGCAAGAGCAGGTTGTTATTCAGTTATAGATTTTAGTGTTCTCGTAGGCACCAAACTATGGACCTTTTCTCAGTTATTCTGGCATGCAAATTATGACCACCTTGGCCCCTTCGACCTGAATCTTTGTCTCCTCCACTCAGTGAGACTGCAATTGGGATTTCTTCTTGCTCAGTAGTTGAGAAATTGCCTTTAGGCAGAAAGTCTGGGCAATGATAGGACTTCATTTATTTTCTTTCTTTGTGGGAGCACAGTTCTCTGTTGCCTATATCTAGTGTCTAAAAATAGTTATTTCCTATGTTTTGTTCTACTTTTTAGTTGTTAACAGGGGAAGGATAATTCCAGGCCTTGCTACTTCCTTATCGTCAGAAGTAGTTTTTCCTTTGAGTATATTGACAACTCTCCTCTAGATTTTATGCACCTCAATGACTGGTTCCTGGTAATGGATGCCATTCAATAAAGAATTTTGGAAAGAGTTGAATTAATCAGTGAAGGCAGGAATTAGGTTGAACCACATGAAACTGACAATGTTTGACCATTTTAACATGTATGATTCATATGGTTCAACTTTATACATTTCTAATTTGGATTAGCCAAGGAGGGCAGATTCAAGTAGAGGCGGTTCCATTTCAGTGTGAGATCTTAGCCAAGGATCCATCCTCTATGTTTTCAGTGCTGTCTGGGACTGTGCATATGGACATCTTAGGACAGTTTCATTGACCTCATTCTTCACACAGAATATTCAAGGACTCTGAGCTTTGGATTTTTAGGTTAACTTGGGTTGTCTTTGGAGAGAAGGACTCTTTTTTC
This sequence comes from Macrotus californicus, assembly GCA_007922815.1. Lineage (NCBI taxonomy): Eukaryota > Metazoa > Chordata > Mammalia > Chiroptera > Phyllostomidae > Macrotus > Macrotus californicus. The sequence continues at coordinate 10,310 of VMDR010004116.1, read as the reverse complement.
TGATTGGGTTGATATAGTTTATTCAAGACTATATCCGTGTTCTTCACAGGTACCATTGAATTATGTCCCAACATAAGACCTTACCTTCATCAGAGTAATCAAGCACTGAGTTGGAAATCTTTAAGCAGGAATGGAGCTGAGCTCTTTGTGAGGAAAACCATCCCGCTAAGGACATAAGAAGCTGGTTGTTGAGTTGTGGCTGTCAGAATACACAGAGGATTTTGGAAACTACAGTGGGAGTGAGAAAACTATATTGTTCTCACTGCACAAAATGGAGCATTAAGCTTGGAAATTACCTCCACAGAAAAAGATTATTTTAAGAGCCAAAAGTATTGTGTTCACAGATAATTAACTACTTGCTGTGGTTTTAGTTTTACTATTTCATAATATTGTACAATACAGAACACTTCACACACATTTATAAGAAAAGGTGTTTTATGGGTAACAAGATTGCGATGAATTTCCTTTCGTATCCTAGGATAATTGCTTGTGGGGAAAATATTTGAGCTTCCTTCAAAGGGTATTATTGAGATGACACATGGCCCAGTGGGCTTAGCTTCCTTTCTCCTCAGAGTGCAAACCATCCTTAAATGTTGGCATCAGTGTTTACCATATGAGGTTGGATAGAGGATTGCTATGGGTTGAATTTTGACCCCCACAATTTATATGTTGGGGTCCTAACCCTAGTACCTCAATGTGTGGCCTTATTTGGAGATAGCATCTTACAGAGGTAGTCAAGTTAAAGCAACATCATAAAGGTGGGCCCTGATCCCATATGATGGTTTTCCTGATAAAAAGAGGAAATTTGGGCAAAAAGATGCAGAGAGAGAAAATGATGAGAAAAGACATAGGGAGGCCATAGATGGCCTTTGACAAACCAGGGAGAGGGGACTGGGACAGGTCCTTCCAGCCCTCAGAGGGAATCAACCCTGCCAATACCTTGATCTCAGACTTCTAGTTTCCAGAACTGGGAGACACTGAATTTCTGTTGTCCAAGCCACCCAGTGTGTGGTACTATGGCAGCCCTAGCAAAAGAATACAAGGATTAATGCACAAGTACTTATTATAGACTGACTTGGCAGGAGGAAAAGCTAGTGTGGAACAGTGGGCCGCCATGGATCTCTACGGACACTGTTAAGAGTGTTAGCTCGGGTGGGCAGTCCGTTCACGGTATTCTCAGTCTGTGGACGGATAGGAACGCCATCCAGACTGAGAAGAGCAGGCAAGACTGTGGGGCTGGCAGCAGGTTTACTACCAGCTGATTGCTTTGTGCTCACCTGGGAGGGAGTCAGAGGTAGAGTAAGTCTGGAATTTTCTGGTTGAGTTGTGAGGAGCCTTGACAGCTTCAAAAGAGATTATTTGGAGAGCATAGATTGTTTGAAAGAAAAACACATGAATAGTCTAAATTTTGCCATTGGCATTTAAGAGATTTAATATACTGCAACGGGGTTATTTTATCCTCCACTGCTCTGAAGGATTATAAAATGCATGGAACACACATAAATCTTATTTTAATTAAATGTTTAGGACTTCCACTGGTGTACCCTATTTCTCTCTGTGCCTCTCTGTCTCTCTCTGAATTATGTGGATGACTAGGTTTTTCGATCCCTGACTCATTCTTTTACCTACTGGCTTGTTTGTTTATAATAATTTTTTTTCCTTCCGTCAAGATGGTAACTGTCCCAATACACAGAACAAAGAAGGAGGTCCAATATTACCTACCAAATCGTGAGACCTTATTAAGAGTGGAAGTAAAAAGCCCCAAGACACTCACTGAGCGAGTGAGTGAGGCTGCTGCAGGGGCCAGGCCCATCAGCAACCTGTTAAAATTGATGCCGGTCCCCTTCCACTGACCAGGGAATAATTTAAAACTCAGTTGGATGATGCTTCTTGACTTCATTACAACAGTTCCCAGGCTGTGAGGAGCGAAGCCAGAAGGTTTTCATTATTTGCCTTCTTCCTGAAGATTTTGGGCTTGCCATTTCAAAGAAATCTGGATAGCACACTGAGCCGACTACCTGGCGAGAAGCTTCTCCTCCGGGAGAGAGCCGGTGGCGCAGATTCCAGCCTTTCAAATGTCAAATGTTACTCAGCCCAGCTTTGGCTCATGGAGGCGTGTGGAGTCCTTTTCTATTTTCATTTGAGGATGTTTGCTTCCACTGGTAATTCAGGGAACATTAACTCGCCGTTTGAAATCTAACCCTGGTACACAAAAAGGATGACTAATCCTGCTTACTGGAATCTCAATGTTTTCATCAAGGCTGCAGTTTCCATTTCCAATTTTATATAATGAGGGCAAAACACCAACTGGCACACACACCCCTTTTCTTTTTCAGTGGGTGTACATCAAAATATCTACTGTGTTATAACAAAGAGGGAAGTTTCAGAGTGGTGATTTTTGCAATTGATAGAAAACTGTCTCCAACGATATTTAAAAAGAGGACAGCTCCTGACGTGAGAACACAGTCAAGATACTCAGTGAAGCACTTAAATGTAACCTGTCAGCTGCTCTTTTGTCTTCTGGACAGCAAGGACATTAGGTTATCTCTAACCAGGAGAAATGGTACATATGCTGGAGTCATGGCCAATGGAACGGTTTTAGAACAACATACAGAGACTCATGCCGTAACAATGATTCAGTTAAGCAATCGCTGTGGTGGCCATCGGAAAGATGAAACCATATGAGCTAACCAAAACCAAACTTTTGCCTTTTTCCATAGCAACCTTTGATCATTTCCTTATGTTTTGGTGCTCCAAATATGGATTCTGCAATGCTGTAGGGAAGAACTCATGTCAGGAAGCTGTAGAGGATTGGGATGAGACATATTCACCAGGACGGCAAGACCTGACCAGCTTAAAGGGAATATAGATATTAATTTGCAATGGCCTAAAAGTTGCAAAAAGTTAGGAATCATTGCAACATTTTTGTGTGTACACAGGAGTAAATGGTAACATTTAAGTAGGGCGTGCTGAAGTTCAGAGGGTAGGGCTGTAGCAGTAATGTAGGGTGAGGAGGTGGAACTTGACCTAGGGTGGTGGCTGGGAAATATGAGCACAGATTTGGTAAATCTGTATAGAAGTAGCCTAGTGTCCTCTGCAGATACTTAGAAATTTTTGTTTAAGAAGAAGCCATAGGATGCAGAAGAAGGTATACAATGACTGTCCCCACAGTTGCAAAATAACTTCTTAGGTCCAATCGGCTGCTTGTTTAAACCATCAGCAGAAACATTCGGAAATAGTACCAGCAAGATCTTGCTTATATATCCATGGGTGAAACTTTTTCAACCAAACCTGTGTTCATGTAGCAAGCAGACAAGTATTGAGGCATTTGAGTGCTGTGGATAAGCAGGTCAAATAAAAGCATCATTAACTGCAAAGCTGTTGGAATTGTCTTTTTTTTCCTATTATGCATAACATTTGTAAATAATGATGTACACACAGAGTGACATTTAAGTCAAAAGACAAAGGTCCTGGAATTTTCCTGGCTTCCTCCCATCATACCCTAATTTACTCCTACCTTTCAGGGGCCATTTCAAAAATTACCTCATGGGTAAATCTCTGCTTGGGGTGCTCCTTTTTGTACCTTGCCTCCAATCCGATGGCTTCAATTGTTCCTCTCCGCTCTTCTCTCACTGGGTAGAGCCCCAGTGGCAAATGACTCAGTCAGCAGAGGTCTTTGCCTCAAGATTGCAGACGGCCTATGTGAAAATCAGTGGACTCCGGCTATGATAGTGATGAAGAGAGACCCAACCCGCTGGGGTGAGTACCCAGAATCTGCAGATTTTACAGCAGAATGGGGAAGCAATGAGAAGCTGAAAGAACTTGGAGTGATTGCGGACTTATCAGTTCTGAGAAGTATGAAAACAGCTGCTGTTCAGTCTGTTGAATGTTCATGGACCGGCATTGGGAATAGAGCATAGAATGAAGCTGGACATAGTCTTTGTTCTTGTGGAGCGTTGTCTTTGAACTTGAATCAAAATGAACTTGATTTGTGGAAAAAGGGGATTTTAGAACATAGCCCAGTCCATTACATTCTTTGACCCTACGGCAGCCATGTGGGCATAAGTTGAGTCTTGCTGAAAGCAAAGCCTTCGGGCTCCATTAGATTCAGTGCTATGCTTCTTCATGGTCTTAAATGCAAGGATGAAATTGAAAAGTAGACATATCCAAACATCAAAGATGCTGGGTGCCCGTGCTTAGAGTTGAAGTGAAGGGCTATGGGGTAGGGTTTTCTTATAGCCCAGGGGCTTTTTCTCAGAATTATAACTTTTTAAAAATTCTCTTTGGAAACTCCCAAATTGTGATGTTACTAATTTCAGGACTTTTTGGTAGAAGTTTGTCTCTGATCACATGTTAAAGAATGACCCCAATTATTACTATAAGTAAAACAGGGGAAAGATAACTTGTCAAATGGTTTCAAGTATAATAGTATCAGTTTGAGTTTCCCTTAATGAATGATGAATGCTGCTAGCTAGTTATAAGACTCTTTTGATTAAGTGGCTGCTGAAGATTGGACTTTGAGCTAATATTACTTAGGTTAAATGTATCTACCGTTAGTATGTCTCAGTAGGGGTAATTCAGTAGAATTATAGCTTGTTCGTGTTCTAACAAGTTTTGTCTTCCTGATTCACCTGTGAACTCCTACAATTCTTTCATTCAAGTGTCTGCTCTTCCATGGCTGGGAAAATGCTAGGAGATTTCATCCCAACAGCATGTTCTTTTATAGCATAGGCTACTTTGACAGGGAAATATTAGTACTCACCTTAATTTAAGCATCATATTCTTGAAGGAAGAGCCACTGGACAGGCAAGTGGCTTGCTGGAAGATTCATTCCCATGGTGGATCTTCTGCCCTTTACCTTGACCACACACTCAGGCTAGAATCCAAGTCTGAAGATAGGAGATGTTCCCCACCAGTCCTGGAGGGTGTCTGACTTACACTTCCAGCAGCTGTCCCTGAAATGCAAAGAATAATTAAGCTCAACAAATACTCTGATATTTTTTGAAAGAAAATGCAAATTTTTCAACATCAAGAAATACTCTGAAGTACAAGCACATGCAGAAAGGATGTCATGTATTTCAAACTTGTCTTTCTAGATGTATGTGTAAAAGCTGGAAAACCCTGTTAGAATGGTAATTCATGTTTTGGAATCAGTTTCAAAGTCTATCATCTGGCATTTATTATGGGTTCGCCTGAGATTTATTTTATTATTATTATTAACTAGTTTAAAAGATCACTTGAGACATTGACTCTTGACACTGTTAAGTTGTCTCCCCTGCCCCCCACCCCGGGGTGTTGTTAATATCAGATGTTCAGCCTTTTTCTTCTTCCAGTGCCAGAAACTCCCAGCAGGTGTCATTGTAAGGCAGATTTGTTTAGCAAAGGTTTTCCAGAAAAGTAGATTGTTGCTTGTCGTAGTAATGTAGTGATGTGTGTGCTGGGTACTGGATTCAATTCGTCCTACTCTCACCAGGGTGGGAATTGTTGCAAAGATGTAAAGAGACTCTGGGATTCTTGCAGCTTTTCCATAATGTAGAGAACGGTTTTCCTCCAACATGAAGTAGAGAACAAAGATCAGCCTCGCGCGTCCTGGGGTATCCAGCTCAGCACAAGGCACGACTGTGCTCTTTGTGGTGCGGAGGGCAGCGTGGGAGACAGTTGCTGAGACACGGAGAAAGTAAGACAGAGAGCTGGATTTAGAATGACCTAGCCTCACTGCCTAGACTCCATGCCCCTCACACTGAAGGGAAAATGCAGTGGGCATGAAAACATGTGTCCTTATCATGCCCAGTAGGGGACACAGTTGGTCCTTATCTGAAGAAAGAGGGGAGAGTTCTATTGGAACTGCCTAACTTATTTCATGGGTATCAAATTTCGAAGGAAAAGGTCATGCTTCCCAGGGAAGGCCAAGGCTCATTCACTTACTTGCTGTCAATGTATATCAAGGTCAATCTAAATTCTCATTAGTTTCCAGCTTGACAGATAGAGGAATTTTTTTCTGGCTTTATCAAAGTATAATTGACAAATAAAATAGTATATATTAAAGTGTACAAAAAAGACTATTTGATATAGATATAAAATTATTAAACAATTAATTAACACATGCATCACCTCATGCAGTTACTTTTTATTTATTGTGAAAATGCTTAATTTACTCTCTTAGCAAATTCTGAGTACAGAGTACAGTATTATTAACTATAGTCACCATGCTGTACATTAGGTCTCCAGGACATATCTTACAGCTGAAAGCTTGTTATTTTTAAAAAAGACTTTATTAATTTTTCGAGAGGGGAAAGGAGAGAGAAAGAGAGGGAAAGAAACATTGATGTGTGAGAGAAACATTGATCCATTGCCTCTTGTGCACCGCCAACCTGGGACCAGGCCCGCAACCCAGGCGCATGCCCTGACTGGGAATCGAACCGGCGACCTTTTACTTTGCAGGTCGTTGTAACTTTTGATCTACATTTCCTCATTCCTCCCATCACCAAGACCCTGGCAAGCACAATTCTACTCTGTTTCCATGATGACTTTTCCTTTTGTATTTTTTTTTCACGTGTAAGTGATAGCACACAGTATTTGCCTCTTTCTGTCTGGCTTACGTCACTTAGCATACTGCCTTCCAAGTCCGTCCACCTTGTTGCAAATGTCAGGATTTCCTTCTTTGTATGGCTGTCCTGTGTGTGTGTGTGTGTGTGTGTGTGTGTGTGTGTGTGTGTGACCTTTCTTTATCCATTTATGGACACGTGGGTTGTTTCCATGTCTCATCTATTATATAAGTAATGCTTCATTGAACATAGGTGGAAATATATCTCTTGAAGGTACTAATTTCATTGTCTTCATATATATATATATGCACACACACACAAATATGAAATTGCTGGATCCAATGGTAGTTATGTTTTAATTTTTGAGGCAATCCCATACCGTTTCCACAGGGGCTGCACCAATTTACATTCCCTCCAACAGTGCACAAGGGTTCCCGTTTCTCCACTTTCTCACCAGCGTTTGTGATCTCTTCTTGATAGTAGCAGTCTAACAGATGTGAGGTGATATCTCATTGTGCTTGTGGTTTGCATTTCCCTCACGATTAGTGATGTTCAGCACCTCTTCATGTAACTCTCGGCCATTTGCATGTCTTTGGGAAATGTCTATTCAGGTCCGTTGCACATGTTTTTATTGTTCTTACATGGCATGGTAAAATTGTTAATGTTTTTGCTATTACATTGTATAAATTCTTTATATATCTTCGATATTAAGTTCTTTGCAAATATATTTTCCCATTCCATAGGTTGCCTTTTCTAGGCATTTATCAGTTTCTTCTATGGTGTCCAATTTATTGGCATATAATTATTCATAGTATTTTATCTTCTTTTGTGTTCCTGTGTTATCCATTACAGTGTCTCCGGTTTCTTATTTTATGTATTTGAGTATTCTTTTTCCCTTAGTCCAGATACAGGTTTGTCCATTTTGTTTATCTTGTTAAAAGAGCAACTCATAATTTTGTTGATCTTTTTATTGTTTTTCTTTCCTCTACTTCGTTTTTGCTCTAATTTGTTACTGTCTTCCTTCACTATTCCTGAACTTAGTTTGTTCTTTTATTTCTAGTTCCTTGAGGTGTAAAATTAGGTTGTTTATTTGAGCTCTTTCTTTTCTGTTAACAAGTGTTCAGTTACTCGTACTCTACTGCACTGTAGCCTTTCCACTGATCAATGCTTAGGCTGCCTCCTGTAAGTTTGGGTAAGTTGTGTTTTCATTTTCGTTTGTTTCACGAGGGTTTTTAAAGAATTTCTCTTTTGACTTCTTCAAGCCCTTGGCTGTTCGGGGTTATGTTGTTTAATTTCCACACATTGGTAAATTTCCCAGCTTTTTTCCTGTCATTGACTTCTAGTTTCATACCATTGTGATGAGAAAAAGATACTTGATATGATTCCAATCTTCAGTTTGTTAGGACTTGTTTTGTGGCCTATCCTGGAGAATGTTCCGTGTGTGCTTGACAAAAATGTATGTTTTCGTGCTGTTGGAAGGAGCATTCTGTATATGTCTGGTCTTCTGATTTGAAGTACAATAATTCATGGAGTTTTCTAGATGGGAAAGGTCTACTTTTGGGGGCCATATCTTATAGCACTTAATTAAGTCCAGCTTTCCAAATCACCGTCCATGTCAAAAACAGGTACACGCTATGCATAATTCTGACCTTATATCTTGGCAAAAGTGTGACATGAGTGATGATAGTGACGACATGGGAATATTTTTATTGGTTTCCTTCCATCAAGTTTAATTTTAGAGTTGTTCATGCAGAAAACAAACAGTACTAAGGTGGGAAGCTACTATGTCAAAGTGACAAAACTACTTTTAAGGTTTGAGGAGATGAAGGCGGAGATGGCAATGGCGATGGGGAAAGAAGATGGAGAGAGGAGGGGCAAGGGAAGGGAAGGGGACCGCTTGCTTAGAAGGTGAACCCTCACTACTTGGATTCAGTGTATTGGAGTTGGATTTTCTTCTGGACTCTGCTGAGAAGACATATGCTTATTTGCATTACTCATTAAATAGACTAATAAGCACGGAGCATTGGAAGTGCAGACCTACACAAACCCTTCCTGGGTATTTCACACAAAAACTGCCCCCCTCAATCCCAATCATTTGCTCTTGCAAAGAAAAAAATTAGCATAATCAGCTCGAGAATGATACTTTGAAAAAATGTTGAAAAGAATAAGCCTGTCTTGTGGTGAACAGAGCAAGCAGAAAGCCAAATTCCAGTTGTCATTCACTCACTGCAGGAGACTTTTAATTATAGTGTATATGTAATCCATATCTCAAAGAAGGCAACGTTTTCTAAAAAAGATAAGAATAATTGCTCTCATGTAACTCAAAGACTTTTTCCATTGCTGAGTTTAAGCATCCGGGGGAAATTCCCTGAGCAACTTTAGGCACATCTTAAAATGGAGTTGATCTTTGAGCTTTAGGGCCCCATGCCAAAATTCTGACTGCTGCCTTTCTCTGTCAGTGGGATATTGTTGTGGGGAGAGATCGTACGTAAATTTGCAGGGAGACTCTCATTTTCTGCTTCTGGGTGAGTTGCTAGAGCCAAATTGTTGGTGTTCCTGGACTTTGTTGCAACCTCAAAACAAAGATCCGAGGCAGCCTGGGTGGGGAGAAGAAGTGCAAGACTCTAAAAACTTCATTTGGCGAGTCAGGCAGCTGCAAGTACTGGAAAGGGCCCTGAGCTGGGCGTGAGGAGGTTTCGGTTCTCATCACAGTGTCGCCCCCATTGGCTGTTCTGGGCCCCAACTCTTTAGTTCAAGGCCTCTTTCCTCAAGGCTTAGGAATGTGGACAAAATGTAAAAATTCTGTGGAGAAAAATTAAAGCTTAGCTGCATTTTCTTTCTTAGAAATTCTCTCGAGGGTAATTGAAGCTTGTTTTTGTGGGGAAAGTCAACCTGACCGACATCTAAAACGCAGCTTACGCGGTACGTTTTGGATTTGCTGATTCTCATTGCACTCTTATGGTCCAACTTGTTGGTGAAGGCAGTGAGGTAGAGATGGGCTAAATTTCCAGACCACAGTCATGACTTGAAGCAATAATGAAGCTCCAAGTAGTCTAGTTTTGGTTCTGCTATTTTTAAATTTCTTCCTAGGAGATTCCCTGTGCAGATTGGCTGGAACTTTTGCCGTGTGATTTAATGTGGTTGGAAAGGTAGGCCTCTGGTAAGGAAGCATGGGTTACAGACACCAGGCTGTGGCTGGCCGGGTACTCTGCCTCCCAAGGAAGCCCTGCAGAGACTTTCCTTTTAAGTTAAAATACTATTGTTGCAAGAAAGAAACAAGCAATAGAATCTCAGGGAAAGTTGTTGGGAAGGTCAAGATGAATGTACTATGTTTCTTTTTTTTTTTACCTGTAGGATTAATAGGCACGTTGATACCACCTTTCACAGATCCAGCTTCTGCCACATTCAGTTTAAAAAGGGAAAAAAGTTTGACTCTGCAGCTTCAGACACAATATCAGCCATAGCAACCTCATACGAATAGACACTTGGAGGCACTGGCTGGTTGAGCTCAGCACCCATACCAGGCATCTTGGTCGGTTCTCCCAGGGTTCCCATGAGGCAGGTCTGATGATCATCCACATGTTGTGCACGAGGAAACTGACTCTTTGAGAGATTAACTAACTTGCTCAAAATCTTCTAAAACCACCAATCTTTTTTAAAAAATCTTTTTGAAGTTTTAAATCTGCACTTTATCAAACACTCTTTTAAATTGTATTTCTCTTGCCTGCTATTTCTGCTTCTCTTTTTTTGGTCATTTGTCATTGA
>VMDR010004115.1:0-63549 GCA_007922815.1 Macrotus californicus | reverse complement strand
TTTCTTCCCTTTTTGACCTAATCTTGGTTTTAAATGACTAGACCCCTTCTGTTCCCTTGTTTATTTCAGAATCAGATGCTGGAGCTTCCCAGGAACTGACAACAGGACGCAGAAGGACAGTAGGGATACTGGATATGGGAGGAGCCTCTCTTCAAATTGCTTATGAAGTTCCTACCTCAACCTCTGTCCTTCCTCCAAAACAGGTATTTCACCCTTTAGGGAAAGTTGCTAGGGATGCCAGTATTTAAAAAAGAAGGGCACTATCTTTGGATACAGATCGACTTGCCTGGGTACAAATTCTTGTTCAACACTTGCTACCTTGTGCTATCTCTCTGAGCTTCAGTTTCCTTGCATGTAGAAAGAGAATAATAATAGTATCTATTTCATAAAGTTGTGAGGATGAAATACCACCAAGTGTGTGAAGTACTAAGCAAACTGCCAAGCATATAATAAATGTTTAATACATTTTAGCAATTATAAATATACTACCTAAATCCCTGGGTTGCCTGAGAGCTAAACATGGTAATACATATAAATCCCAGGGCATAGTATTTGATGCATACGTGTTCATTAAGTTTACTCCCTCTTCCTTACCAAAGATTCCGTTCTTACAATATCCCTTACCTGACTAGAATGTAAAGAATGCACTTTGAGGGAGATATTTTATCATAGAGAGGGAAAGACACAGACACTCGTGAGCACCTCATTAGGGAATGAGACATGCTACACTGTCCCCAAAGCTTGTAACCTGTCAGTGGAGATGCCCGTGACAGGCCAACCACAACAGTGCTGTGATTTGACAGAAACTAGGGTTTCTCGTCCTTGGCACTGTTGGCATGTTGGCCTGGCTGAATCTTTGTTGTGGGGACTGTCTTGTGCCTCGTATGATGTTTAGCAGCATCCCTGGCCTCTGCTAGATGCTAGTAACACCCCCAACCCCAACTCTCAGTTTTAATAGTCAAAAGCATCTCTGTATGTTGCCAAGTGTCCCTGGGGGTTACAAAATCACCCTAGTTGAGAACCACTGGCCTAAGCAAAGCTGTGGCAGTGTGTGCACTGGCAGGGTCGACTGCATTTGCAAGGCTCGAATAGGAGTCATGCCAGCTTCCACCATTTCCTGCTTACCTGGGCCTTGCGTGATGATAGGTTTTTGCATAGTGGAGGTTGGACAAAGGCCATCCGCATAGAGTGGACGAAATGCACAAAGGCCCAGAAAAAGCAAAGTGCCCTGCATATCCAGGGAATGGTGAACAGCCTGCTGAAGTACAGGATTTGCAACTGTTGTAAAAGGTGAGGCCAGGAAGATAAGATGAAGTTAAATCATGAGGAGTCTTGGGTGCCGTGCTGGGATTTGGCCTTCATATCTACAGAGAGTGGGGAATCAGCAAAGGTTTTGAGCAGGGCATTCATATGGGCCTCAGTTTCATCATCTATGAGATAATTAAGCCCTGAAGGTCCTTCCCACTCTCAGTTTTGTGGCTATGTTAATTGTATGGCTGTGATCCAATCAATGTATTTTTTAGGGAAATAATTTTGGTGTTAGAGAGAGAAATGTAGGTCAGGGAACCTTGAGTGAGAAATGATAAGGGGCCAAACTAGACAATGTAAGTGGAAATGAAAGAAAAGGGACAATTTGGGACATTTTGGAGTGAAAAGCCAGCGTAATATGGTGGTATAGGTAGGGCAAGGAGAGTCGGCCGGTAATTCCGAGGGTCCAGCTCAGAGAACTAACTGGCAGTGGGAGGAGCCCAATCACTGGGAGAGACCACAGGGGAATGGGCAGGCTTGATGCTGAGCAAACCAGGATGTCCAGGTTGTTTGGGCGAGAGCATCTGTTTGGTTTCTAGTGAAGTCCTACAACCGATGAGCTCAGTTTTGCGTATATTGAGTTTGAGATATCTGATGAGCACACGTGTCTACATGTCCCACAAGACTGTCGGGCATTTGGGTCTGGCAGTCTGCCAGTTTTCTGCTAGGGTTGGAGCTGTTGGGGACTAGGTTGTGAGACTTTTTAGTCTGTTTGTTGGTATGTATTCAGCGGGTAAAGTGAAGGCATGGTTCTGATACAAAGGGACAAGTGACAGGTGACACTGGGCCTTAACGTCTTAAATGAGTGACTTTTTTGTGTGTGCAGATTTAGAAAGCAGCACTGATGCAGAAATGTACTCTCAAACAACAAATGGTCGTACACATAACAATATCATGGATTGTAAGGATGGACCTTAGTGCTTGATAAAAAAAGGAAAAAAGCAATGAGGCATAACACAGTAGCACCTCTAAAAACTTAAATAATCCTAAATGCCTAATGTATTTTCGTGCAATTCATAAAATTGTGCACATTCATAAAATTATGCAACCACTATTGTTGAATTCCAGAATGTTTTCATCACCCCCAAAAGAAACTTCGTACTCGTTACCAGTTAAAAATAAGATAGATAGATAGATAGATAGATAGATAGATAGATAGAATATCTTTTCATTGGAAGTACAGTAAAATTGAACTTTTCCAATTCCAGATCTGTCACAGGGAACATTAGGACTTCTTGAATAGTTTTAGAAAAGGTCATAGAATGGATCTCATGATGATCTCCCAAATTCTTTTCATTCATTTTTATCAAAGGTTTTTTAATTCTAATTACAAAAACAGTACACTCCCATTCTGGCGAACTGGACAATGAGAAAAGTCCATGTGAGAAAATGCAGCACCTGTAACGACTCTGCCTTCTGTAAAACTGCAAATAGTGTTTCAGTCTTCACCTTGGTGTTCAGCTGCTGATTTGTGCTTTCTTGTACAGCCTCGTCACTTCAGGTTTTTGTTTAAAATAATGCACGAGGACGAAAGAACGCCATGAGACATTTTAAAGAGTAGCCATCACAAATGAAGCCTGGTGTATTAGCAATGTCATAGCTTTCTAGAAATCAGCCTAAACTGAAATTCCCTTTTTTCTCTTTGCATTGTGTTACAGGAAGAAGCTGCAAAGATCCTGCTGGCTGAATTCAACCTGGGTTGCGATGTGCAACACACCGAGCACGTGTATAGGGTTTACGTCACCACCTTTCTGGGTTTTGGGGGCAACTTTGCCCGACAGCGCTATGAAGACCTTGTGCTGAATGAAACTCTTAGCAAAAACAGGTATGTTTGACCTGGGATCTGTGTTTCTGAGAGAGAATGTTGTCAGGTTGCAGATATTGGAAATATTCGTGTTCTACTAAGATAGGTCCTTGCTTTCTCCTTCCTGGCCAGCCCTGCCACGGGGGGAGCGTCTCTTAGAGACCCTCCGTTAGTTGATCGGGATGAGAGTGTGTTCTAGTCTTTGTCATTAGGATTCATAAAAAAGTATAGCGGCTTGCTGTGGTGACCACTTGCTGTGTCTCACTTCAGACATCACAGCATTAAGTTGTTAATTTTAAATGGGCAGCATAATGTAGACTCTAGCAGTTCCTTCTACGTGGAAGTGCTCATGACAGGTTTTCTGAATTATTAGTAGAGTGGAATTGCGTTTTATGCGGGAGTTATTTTCCATAATGCACTTAAAAGATAAAAAGCTTGTGTAGTCAAAATTAACTTTTTTTTTTTTTGTAAATCCTCACCTGAGGACATGCTTATTGATTTAGAGGGAGGGGATGGGAGGGAAAGAGAGTGGGAGAGGAATATTGATGCGAGAAACACCAATTGATTGCTTGTTGTATGCATCCTGACTGGGGACTGAACCTACAACCTAGCATGTGCCCTGACCTGGAATCAAACCCGCGACCTTTCAGTTTATGGGATAATGCTCCAGCCAACTGAGCCACGCTGGCCAGGGCAAAATTAATTTTTAAATTGTTCTGTCATTAATTCCAGAACCACCAGTTTTTCCTCCAGCATGGACCAGATCACTGATTTTTCATTTGAATGTCAGATAAAGCAGACCATAATGTACAAACAGTTGTGGGGTTTTTATTTTAGTATTTAAAATCATTTTACCATCATGTATATTGCAGGAAAGCATAATAGATGGCAGAGTTCTTTCTACCCTCCACTTATTTACCCCCATTTGTTTAGCTAGAAACGCTAGTTTGAAAAGGTATTGATGTATCCCATTGGCAGAGGTGCTGGTATATCCTGGTTCTCTACAGAACTCAATTATTGTATGTCGGGAGCATGTTAAAAAACTGTCTCATAAGTCTTTTTTGTTTTTGTAAGTAAGAATCTAAGAAATTTTGGGAGGGTCCTGTTATCCTGGATAATTGATAAATGTGTTAACATTGGCCAGTGTGTTTGTATTTGAAAGTGCTCTCAAATCCACACAGATGTTGCCTGGGTTGTGGGGCTCAGGTTCCTCCTGCTGACACTGTGACATCCAAACAGTTACTGTGGAAGTTTCACACCACCTTTGTCTGTTCCTTCTTCATTAGCCACTCTGCTCCCGTTTCCATTTTCTTCCTTTGTCCTTCTGCTGCTCTTTTTTCTCCGTCTGCTGTTTTTTGCAGCCTCAGACCTTGTCAGGCTGTGCCACCTTCTTCCTGTGCATCGGCATTTTCTTGCCATGTATGTAAGTCATGTAATTCAGGAGAGTGACTACTCATCTTGTGTCGCTGCTGATCTGCTAGAGAAACCTGTGCTTCCTGAGATGTCCGAACATACTGGTTCTCTCTTAATGATGATTTTCTAAGTTTTCCTTGTAGTTGCTGTCACCACCTTCAAAGAGGCTCCGGCGTGCCCCAGCATTGTGTCGTGATGCTGCACTCCCATTCCCTCTTCAGTCTTTACCCTTGTGTGTGCAGCCTCATCCCAGGGGGTCCCCTCGTCCATGTCTGTCTCTTTAGGAATTGGGGATTGGTTAACTGCAGTTGGCAAAGCTACTATCTCCAGTTAACTTTCGTTCTTGGCAAGATCTGCACATTAATCTCTTTAGGAGTGAGGATCCTGTTGCTAGGCAAACGCAGACTTGTAGGACCAGAGCTGTGTGGTGGCCATGGTGTGACTCAAACCTGTCCTCCCTGCTCTCCCCTCTCACAGCCAGGCATGTGCACCGCCCTGTGCCTTTGACACTGCACCACTGCCATGGTCCCCTCCTCAGGAAACACCCCCAACCCCTCCCACTTCGCCTCCTTCCAGTCATTATTTTAAACATTAGAACCACACTCAGCAGGGTGAGATCTTTGCACTTTTAAGAGACAAGTGTGAATGAACTCCTGACACGGAACAGTGGATTCACATCTCCAGCTGTACTTTACACGAGAAATATACATGTTGACTAATAGGCTGAACAAAATTGATCACTGCCATATTTCTCTCTTTTTCTTTTTTGCTAAATTGAATTTGCTTAAGTTAAATGTTTATGTGGCTCAACTACATGGTAATGCCCCACCCTTGTTTCTAGGGATGTCATGTAAAACGATAACAAGGTATCTGTGAAGCCCGTTCTTAGACCGGGTTGCTTCCATCAGGTGCTTCTTAGAGTAGATGGGGCACAGAAGTTGATGTGTTTTGTTCTCGACATCGTGATAGGTTGCTGGGCGAGAAGACAGGTCTGAGTACCGACAATCCGTTTCTGGATCCTTGCCTGCCGGTGGGACTCACCGATGTGGTGGAGAGGAACAACCAGGTCCTGCATGTCCGAGGAAAGGGAGACTGGGCGACTTGTGGGGCAAGGCTGAGCCCCCTGCTTGCCCGCCCCAACACCAGCCAGGCCTCGCTGAATGGCATCTACCAGTCACCAATCAACTTCAACAACAGCGAGTTCTACGGCTTCTCCGAGTTTTTTTACTGCACAGAGGATGTGCTGCGCATCGGTGGCCGCTACCATGGGCCAACATTTGCCAAGGCTGCGCAGGTAAAGTATTAATAACAAGGACGACTCACGCCACCAGTGGCTGTTTATTAGATGACTAATGAGGCGCTGCGCAAAGAGCTTTGCGTGCATGGTTCCGCTTGACTCTGCAAGAGCCGTATCAGCTCGGCTTTTACAGATGAGCAAGTATAGTCTTTAGAGAAGTTAAGGAACCTGCTGTGCTATCCTGCCCGTGGTGAATTAAGCTAAGCTTTCCAGGGTGTCCTGTCACCCATATTGTCACCCAGGTCTAACACTGTTGTGGCAGCTAGTAGTTTTTCCTCCGACATACCCACAGTCTTTGTTTCATGTTTGTGGCCATGTAAGTGTCACCTGCAGGTGTTTTTCCTGTTCCTGGGTGTTCCCAGTTGTAATGTGCTTTTGGAGATGATGTCACACAGGTGGGCAAGACCATTTTCATTTTCTTGGTTTGAGCTGTTTAAAAAGTTGGTGTGTAGTACCAGGTTATTCAGAATATTAGAAAGATGCAAAAATGTGCAATGATGGTGGAAGAATTTTTTAAATTTAAAATGCAGAAGAAGTAAAAATTCATTTTGAGCATATATAGGACTTAAGCATCCTATAGGCTTAAATCATTAGTTACCTGGACAGGTGAAAGTTCAACTAGCTGTCTATAGGTCCTCCTTCAGTTTAGATTCGTCACTTTGAACTTTTGTGTATATCTCTCTGATCTCTCTCTTTTATCAGAGAAACTTACAGGAAGAATCTGTTGTCTTATATTTTTTATTCTTTACTTTCTTACCATTCTCTAGGGTTCTCTTGGTAGAAGGCTCCCAGTAGAACAATATCTGCAGTAAGTGCCCTGTTCTGTTCCCTAAGGAATATTGAGGAAACCAGGTTTGTGTTTGCTTTTCCGTCTCCAGCCTCCAGGGATGCCCTCATATTCCTTTCTTTTTCCTGTGTCCCAGGCTCCCTGACTGTTCATGGCTTGAATCTTTCTCTCATTTTAAAACTTCTTCAAATTCTATTCCCTTGAATACCAAAGAGCTCAAATTATTGCTTGCCCGAGTTGGTAGTGGCTTAATATGTTCTCTTTCCCAGGTAAATGATTTCCTTCCCTGGCCGTTTTTTTCACTTTGACTCTTATCTTCCCAGGGACTCCTTCCCTGGCCATGCTACCCAAAATTGCAGCCTTCCCCATTCTTACCTCTTTCCCTTTCCTGCTTTATTTTCTTTGAGCATTTAGGTCATTTCACACATACTATATGTGTATGTATGTGTGTATATTTGGTTATCATCTGTCTCCTGCCACTGTGAGACAGCCCCTCATAACATTAGAACATAACATTAGAACATCATCTTCTGAGAAAAGAAAATTCAGCAGAAATCTTTGTCTGTTGTATTTACTGCTGGATCCCCTGGCATGTAGAATAGCACCTGGCACGTAGTGGACATTCAGGAAATGTTAGTTTAGGGAACAAACCAAAAGGAATGATTCCTTTGGTGAGAATTACTACTTGGAGGCGGGCCAGCACCAGGTTTTTGGCCATTCTGTTCCATCTGCTTCACCTGCTCGTGCCGGGCCTCTGCAGAGTGGAATGAAGCTGTCTTTGGATTTTGATGTTGATATTCCTGGTCTTAAACTTACCCTTCTCTGCAGCCTGAGAGGCTTAGGAATCGTCTCAGGCTGGCTTTGTACTGGACTCGGAGGTGCTAGGAATAAACAGGAGTATTTCCAGTCCACTCAATGCTCACAGAAGCCCAAGGTCTGGGACTTGCCTTGCACAGCACATGACGCAGTATTGAGTGAATGGATATGCCATTTCTGTTTTCCTTTGTCAACTAGCAGCCCTCAAGTCACTTTAGAAACGGAACAGCTGTGACTGTGGAAGAAGTTATAGAGTGTGCCTCTGATTTCACATTGCACCTTTTCTCTGTGGTTTTCCCAGGATTACTGCGGCATGACTTGGTCAGTAC
This sequence comes from Macrotus californicus, assembly GCA_007922815.1. NCBI lineage: Eukaryota > Metazoa > Chordata > Mammalia > Chiroptera > Phyllostomidae > Macrotus > Macrotus californicus. Next base: position 55,795 of record VMDR010004115.1, on the reverse strand, counting down.
TAACTCAGAGATTCAAGAATGGCCTTTATTCACCACATGCAGATGAGCATCGACTCAAGTGAGTTACTTCCTTTTCCCCCTCACATGTGGCCTTAAAATGTAGGTAGAGTTTAGGGAGACAGAACAAGCAACAGGACAGATTGGATTTCACGTGGAATGAGAATTTGATTATATCAGATTTTATTTTTCTGAATGATAGGGGCCAAATAATGAGCCTATTTTAGTGATGCCAAAGGAAACCAGTGGTTACAGAGTTCTCTCCAAGGGACTTGAAATCAAAAGTAGTGGTATTTTTTTTTTAATTTTCATTAAAATATCAAACATGCAGAAAAGTAGAAATAACATAAACATTCATGTAACTATCACTCAGCTTCAACAGTTACCATTATTTTGCCAGTTTGGTTCATTGGTCCTCCTTTTATAAACATTTTAGTTTAAAAATTTGAAAACATAAAATTAATGAATTTCTCTGTACCTACCTATCAGCCAGCTTCTCTGCTAACAGTTGTCAACTCCTGGCCAGTCTTGTCTCATCTATTTTCCTACCCACAACTCCCCTCTAATCATAACTGGGTTATTTTAAAGCAAATCCTAGACTTCAGCCAGAGGAGAACATAGGCAGGAAATCTCAGATATTCCACGCAGCAATATTTTCACCGATATGTCCCCTGGAGCGAGGAACATAAAGGAAAGAATAAACAAATGGGATCTCATCAAAATAAAAAGCTTCTTCACAGCTAAAGAAAACATCAGCAAAATGAAAAGGGAACCAACCGTATGGGAAAATATATTTGCAAATGATACCTCGGGCAAGGGTTTGATCTCCAAATTATATAAAGAACTCACATAACTCCACTCCAGGAAGACAAAAAACCGAATTAAAAAATGGGCAAAGGACCTGAACAGACACTTCTCCAAGGAGGACATATAGAGAGCCCAGAGACATATGAAAAGATGCTCAGCATCACTAGCCATCAGAGAGATGCAAATTAAAACCACAATGAGATACCACTTCACACCGGTCAGAATGGCCATCATAAACAAATCAACAAACAAGTGCTGGCGAGGTTGTGGAGGAAAGGGAACCCTAGTGCACTGTTGGCGAGAATGCAGACTGGTGCAGCCACTGTGGAAAACAGTATGGAATTTCCTCAGAAAACTAAAAATAGAACTGCCTTTTGACCCGGCAATTCCACTACTGGGATTATACCCTAAGAACCCTGAAACACCAATCCAAAAGAACATGTGCACCCCCATGTTCATAGCAGCACAACTGACAATAGCCAAGTGCTAGAAGCAACCTAAGTGCCCATCAGTAAGTGAGTGGATCAAAAAACTATGGTACATTTACACAGTGGAATTCTACGCAGCAGAAATAAAGAAGGAGCACCTGCCCTTCACGACAGCATGGATGGAACTGGAGAGCATTATGCTAAGTGAAATAAGTCAGGAGGTGAAAGACAGATACCATATGATCTCACCTTTAAGTGGAACCTAAACAACAAAACAAACAAGCGAAATATAACCAGAGACATTGAAATAAAGAATAAACTGACAGTAACCAGAGGGGATGGGGGAGGGAATAATGGGGAGAAAAGGGGAATGGTTGTCAAGGAACACATATAAAGGACACGTGGACAAAGCCAAAGGTGGTAGGATTGAGGGTGGGCAGTGGGAATGGGTGGGGCGGAGGGAAGTAGTTGGGGGAAAAATGGAGATAACTGTACTTGAACAATTAAAAAAAAAAAAAACTGAAAAAAAACCCCAGACTTCATAATTACATATGTAGATATTCCAACATATTCTCTGAAAATAAGATCTCTTTTTTAAAAAAGAAAAGAAAACATAGCCATAATATTATTACTGCCTAAAGGTGCTCTTCACATATGTAGTAAATGTTAAGATAAAGTAGACTCAAATTTAGCTCCACCTAGAGGTGAGCAAGGTAAAGCTGGTAGAGAGTTTTTTGATGCCCAATGCAAGTACGCAAAGGAAAGCATTAATTAAAAAAATTTTTCTAAATCTTCAAAATTTTTTAAAGTACTTATTTTTTGTCACACAGATATCAGTGTTTTAAATCAGCTTGGATGTACCAAGTCCTTCATGAAGGGTTCCACTTTCCTTATGACTACCCAAACCTACAGACAGCCCAGCTGGTATATGACCGAGAGGTGCAGTGGACACTGGGAGCCATTCTGTATAAGACACGATTCCTGCCACTCAGGTGAGGGGGGCTGACCAAGCTGGCATCTTGAGCTCAGAAGATGATAGTGTCTCAGAATAGGTTTCTTAAGCGATAACCTGAAAACAAACAAGCAAACAAATTCCCTTTATTGCTACCAGGTGAACCGTTGTTACTAACCAGGCATGTTGAAACACAAAGAAGGTTGAGCATTATGGGTCCGGAGTCTGTTCCTTAGCTTTGAAGTTTCATAAATTCAGTTGCATTTGTTGATTCACAACAAATAAACCTTTACGAATGAGCTCTCACTACTTCCAAGATACTGACTGATAAACTAAAATGTCATTCATTCTTAATTGGCCCTGGAAAACCTACTGACTAGCAAAATGCGGTAGGCTCTCTGTGTAGAGCCATCTCTCCTGGTGGGTCGCGCCCCTCCAGAGGTGGTGTCATTGCCTTGGAGGGCTTCTGGTGGGCCCAAATTTGAACAAAGGACATGAGGTGCTCCTAGGTGGGTATTTTCATCAAGTGGTGGTAGCCTGATGTCTTGCTGTTGAGTACCGTAAGATGTTTGGGATAATCTTTAGGTATTCTCTCCCCTGGATTATTTCTGGTAAAGTAAAATGAATTCTTATTTTTTTAGGCGGGGGGGGGGTGCCTGTTTTACTAAACTCAGTACTGTCAGAAGCCTGCAGGTGACAGAAGTCAGAGAAGTGGGGAAGCGGAGAATGTGTGCCCTCCCCACGGGCCGACAGCTGCCATGCAGAAGTGCTGTCCCAGCATTCGCCCATTCTCATTTGTCAAGGAAAGCCAGGAGTCCACAGTTTATCTGCAGTCTTTCAGTTTGCAGAATCACATGAAGAACACAACAAAACACTTGCAGGTCAAACCAAACAAAAACCGATCTGGTATCTAGACCACCAGAGAATGGCTTCTGTTCTAGACAGGCAGGCCACTGCACTTAGCTTTACACGTCTCTTCATTTTTGTCCGGGTTACAATAGAATTGATCAGGTGCCAGCTTTCTTTAGCCATAACCTAAATCCTCAAAAAGCATAGCAACTTTTTTGTAAAGATTCAGACATACTTTGATTTTTTTATTGGATTCAGGGGCCACCCTACTCTCATTAGTACTATATTTACAAACTGTATATAGGCCAGAGTGTTATGGGGCTACTCTTAAGACTAATGTGACAGATGACCAATCAGCCTTGCCTAACTGTTCAATTTTTTGGCTTCTGATTTGTCCCCAGATTCTGGAGGGTATAAGCCTGTGAGGCTTCCTCTACAGGTTTGGAAAGAAAGGTACAGGAAGAATCACACAGCGGCCCTGGGGCTGGGGATATGCTTCAGCTGTGCTTGCTCTATGGCGCTGGTGTCACAGAATGTTTGCATGAACGTAATAAATGGACTAACATCACTGGGCCTTTTAAATCAGCAGAAGGGTTTCTCTCTGAAACTAACATTCCTTTTCACCTTCAAACTGTTCCCTAGGGATCTACGGCAGGAAGGTGTCCGACAGGCCCATAGTAGCTGGTTCCGTCTCTCTTTTGTCTACAACCACTATCTCTTCTTTGCCTGTATCCTGGTGGTGCTATTGGCCATCATCCTGTACCTTCTGCGGCTGCGCCGAATTCACCATCGACAAACTCGAGCCTCAGCTCCATTGAACTTGCTGTGGATTGAAGAGGTGGTGCCCATGATGGGGGTACAGGTGGAGCCATGAGCTGGGCAAGGGCTATGGAAGCTCGAGTACCCCAGAACTGCTGCTCCTCGGATTCCACCACTTTCTTGTACTGGCTTCAGATGCTGCTATGCCTGACCGTGTGGATTTTTGGCCTTGGAATTTCTACTTTAATATCTTCTTTAATTCCTTCTCAATCTCCAGGTCCTCATATCTATTGGAAGCTGTAACTTAGTCTGTGAAGAACTAAATAATGAGAGATTGGTGCTAACAAAGATGACCAACCTTAGTCCAATCGATCTGCCCCTTTATCTGGGAGATCTGGTGTGTTCCCTGGATTTAGACTTTCCTCCTCTTGCTAAAGCATGAAGTTTGGCATTGGGCACACTAGAAGCCGGGCTGAAACCAAACTTGGAGCCTCTGATACAAAGTTGAAGACATTCTAGCAAATGCAGCATCTCCTTCTTTCTCTGTAACAGAGATATCATTTATGTGGAGATCCACAACCTTTACAAGAGATCCAAGATAATTTGCAATTCAGTGGAACAGATATGAATTTCCAGGCAACCAAAATAACACAACTTCCTTGCTTCCTTGACAAAGAAGCCATTATGAACATGGTCCAAGGTTCCTGACTTACTGTTGCTCATGTTTAGTATGTGATTTTTAAAGGGTTAGAACCCCTTCTAAATGGGTGGTCCATTGAAGATTTTGACTAAATCTTATCCGATGTCTTGTATGATCAGGATAGAAAATTTTTCCATGTCTATGTGCCTCAGAGGCTGAGCATTAACTTTTCTTTTTGAGCCTTGTAGGTTGGAGAAACTGTGATGGGGACTGGAGCCCTGGTTTGGTTCCAGGTCATTGTCGTCTAGGCCTGTTTTATTTTTTATTTGTTATTGAATTTATGGGGTGATATTGGTTAATAAAATTATATAGGTTTCAGGTGCACATCATCTGTACATTGTATTGTATGTTCACCAGCCCGAGTCTCTGGGCCTGTTTCTGTGAGTCTGTATACAGGAAGATTCAGGAGTTTCTTTATTTTACCGCTAAGATCAATATGTACTTTGGGAAGAGATATATATGGGTTGTCTTTAAAGGAAAGAACAATACTAGGATAGTAGGTAAAATAAAATCCAAACTCTTATTTAGTAAGTCTTTCTGAGAAATAGAGAATTTTTCAATTTGACTCTTAGAATGTCTTAAAAGAAGCAAATTCTAAACTTTGGAATAAATGGATAAATCTGTTAATAAGCCACTTGGAAACTTTCAGAACCTTTGTTAAGAGATTGCTTAGTCTCAAACAGCATTTCCATTAACAAGGAGAGAGGAAAAGCCATAATAATTACACTTCCATCCACAGTCCTTTGGGAGCTGTGCTCTCCTTTTCGGTTAGCCTTTAAACTGCATGAGGATTTCTTACTCATCGACTCCCACCTTCCCTCACGGCATCTTCTTTATACTTCACCCCTTCCTATGTGTAGCCTTGAGTGTCCTGCCCAGGAACATGCTCCCAGAGTTGAAGGAGCTTTCTTTTCTTTTTTGTCATCTTTGATTTCTAAAATTTGATAAATAGGGTTATGGGCTCTGACTTTAAAGGAAAAAAAAAGTAAAATTCTTAAAATATAAATTTCATATTGGGAGCAGAAGGAGTAAAAGAAATCAAGGTCCTCCTAGAAATAAACAGAGGAAAATGAGTATACGGACTCTTGGTTGGTAGGTGAGAATGAACAAATCTTGATTGTTTCCAAATTAGTTAATAATGGTCTAGCAAAGTATCTTATAGTGTCCTTTGGAAATATTTTTTTTAGGACTCATCACAGCAATTTCCGTTAATTTTTAAGACTTCCGAATTGCCTTGATTTTCTTTGACTTCTTATCTTTCTGTCACTGTGAGTGAGCCTCGCCTTATGAATGCTGCTTATAAATGATATCAGAATATGTTTTTTGCCCACCATTGCCTACTTGGGTGACTCTTTTCCCCTCACCCTGATTTCCAAATACCGTTTGTATTTTTCTTGTAGATCTAGTCAGTGATCTGGTCAAAAGCTTCATAGTTGGCTAACCGTTATGCCTTTCATGTCTCAAAATGAAGTTGAAGCAGATAGGAGGTGGCGATGAGTCCAATTTGAAACCTCTTATGACGCCATTTTTCATGCCGGTTATAACAGGAACGGCCCCCGTTTGCTAAGCACTTGCTGTGTACCAGACACTCTGTTAAGAATCTTATGCGTTACTCGATCATGATAACCTTTCAGATTGATGTTACTGTGTTCTTTTTATAGTTGAGAAACTCGGGATACCTATATTTATCATTTTTTTCACTGTAAATGTTTTCCATATTCCTAATTTGTTTGATTTTTTGTTTAGTGTGCCATATCCTGAATATTATTTTACTATTATAGGATCTAGGCTTGTCTTTATTACCATGAGTAAAGTTTCTCAAGAGTTCCATGGTTTAAAAATATGGACAAATTTTTATCACACCCCTCAGACAAACTGAAGAGATGCTCTTAGTATTGGTTCCAGTGCTGCTTCATTACTCCCAATTGATGATCTTAAATGAAATCTCATTAGCTGGAAACAGAAGCAATTTATTCCTTGCTGAGGGTGAGGGGCATCTACTTCTATGCGGTCATACCTCCACAGTCGTCAGCTACAGAACTCATCAAACCTTGTTCTTGTTGCACTTTGACAAAAAAAAAGTTTCCTCATTCTTGGCTTGCTCGGTACTTGTCAGTTTCGGCACCGTCAGGAGTTCTGGAAGGAATTTGCGAGGAGTACTGAGGTACCACTGTGTGTAGTTTCCTGTTAATGAAATATTCTTGCTTATAGAGTTGGACAGTTTGTCTTGCTTTTCACTCTCCTTTAGCCCTCATTTTCTAAAGCTTTTTAGGTTTCTATTTGCATTTCTGCATTTTGAGTGGTTCTCCTGTGAATATAATCATGGTTTTCGTAAAATTCACATTCCACTGGTTCCTTTGAATCCTACGAACCAGACTTTTTGGTAATAGCGACAATGAACCTGAACTGGGTTCGTCCTTTCATTGTTACTCAGACAGGTCACAGATGTCAGAACCAGAGTCAGTGGCTTGTAAGGGTAATGTTTTATTAGTCTCATGATGGCACAGCCCCTCACTTTTCTCTAAATTCTTGTCACTAGGACATAAGGAAAATATGTGTAATCTTCATTTATATGGCATTACATTCACTTAAGTTGCAGCTAATTCTAAGCAAAATTATACCATCTTTCTGTTACTTAGCTCCTTGAATTGATTTTCTTTGGTCAAGGAAATTTTAATCACGTTCGACTAGCCTTGTGTTTATTCTTGTAATGTTGTCTGAAGTATTTTGACTTTCCCCTCCTCAGCCTAAGAGCTTCCTTTAACTCCAAAGGCAGCTTATTAAAAGGTGGTTGGAATCTGCCATCTATTGCTAAGATAGTTTATTTAGGCATTAACATTTTCACATCCATATTTACTTTTTTGAAATAAAATAACTTACACTTCTCACTGGTATTATTTAAATAGATGCTCCCCCACCCGTTCTCACAGTTGTGTGTTTTGCTTTTTGTCAGGAGTGAACGACGGGTGGGGGTATGATTCAGGGGAAGGAACATCAGACTTCATGCGCAGCAGACTTGGGTTCTAGTCCTGGTTTTGCCATTAACTAGCTCTGGTGCTCCAGGCAAGTCACTTGCCCTCTCTGGTTCATTTTTCATCTATAAAACAGGATGGCTAGACAAGACGGTCTGAAGTTAGTTCTTTTTTAAAAAACACATTTAAAAAATTGTTATTCTATTAGTTATCCCAATTTTCCCCCTTTGCCCTCCTTTGCCCATCTTACCCCCGGCTCCCACAGTCAATTCCTACCCTGTTGTCTATGTCCATGGGTCATTCATACATGATATTTGACTAGTCCCTTCCCCTTCTTTCCACCATTACCCTCTCCTCCCTCCGCTCTGGTCACTGTCAGTCTCTTCCATGTTTCCATGCACGTGGTTCTGTTTTGTTCATTAGATTCCTCTAATAGGCGAGACCATATGGTATTTGTCTTTCACTGACTGGCTTATTTCACTTAGCATAATAGTCTCCACTTCCATCCATGCTGTCACAAGAGGTAGGAATTCTTTGTGCTGCGTAGTATTCCATTGTGTAAATGTACCACCGTTTTTTGATTCACTCATTTACTGATGGACACTTAGGCTATTTCCAGCTGAGGTTAATTCTCAAGGGAGACCCATTGGCCTAAGGCACTAAAAGCAGGAGAGAAGCTAGAAAAGTGAGATGGTTTCAGGAAGAGGATTTTGGTCTTTGGTGTAGAAGACCAGGCTGCCTGAGAGCCCACGGTCATCTCCTACTTTATCCATGACCCCTGACATTCCCTGATGGGAAGGGAGTTTCCAATAGCTATCATTACACATGCATTTCAGAACATGAGATTTTACAAGGAACTTTAGAGGTCCCTTGAAACTGAGTCCCAGAGCAGTAGTAGTATGTGCTGTTACTACACCAGCAGTGTGACAGCTGCCATGAAAGGTTCATGGACAGAATCTTCCTGCAAAGCTGTGTATGTCGACAGAATCAACTCTGTATAATTCGCTGGCTGCAACTAATCATGCCCAATCTTTGTAACTGCTTCTGATATGCATTTGTGCTCACTTTGCTCAGATTTAGGAATACATATGAAAGACTTTGCCAGAAACAGTACCAAGTTTCCACTACATCTATTCTAGCTGTATTTAATACTTCAAAATTTTAGATGTCTTTTAAACAATTTGCTTAATTTTATACAATTTCCTTAAGCACAGCATCCAAGCAGTTCATGTGATGGTTACAATCCAGATTACTTAAGGTAAAATGCCTATTAGCTCTACCTCATTAAGGACCTTGGTTGTAATTCTTGGGGTTTCCAGACTCCCTTATAGAAACAGTGCTGTTTCTCTTTGCTGTCTTTAAACTAAACTTCTTTTCAAGTTAGTTCAGAACTGGTGTCTAATTTCCCTTTTTGCTGTGGTGTGTGATGTAACTTCAGTTGGGATCAAGAATTAAGGTGGAAGTAGCAGTGGCTGTTTCACATTCTCCCGTCTCTTCAGCTAGGCTAGTTTCAGGGCTGTATGCTCACTCAGACTGGTGAGGGTTTTGTTGGTGTTACAAAACATCTTTGTTAAAAAATGAGGACGTAAAAAATATTGTAATAGGCTTTTTTTGTAATGTTATCCAAGCACTTCCTCTGCTTTAATATTATTTCTCAGGCCTTTTATTGGAAGGACAGGAGGAATACATCTGTTGACCATTTTGTTTCTCTGGAAGTCTGAGCAATAAGGACATCCTTTTATTTGTAAAATCGAATTATTACTCATACTATAAGGGCTTTCTACTTTTAAAATGAAGTCAATCATTGCTTGCCATTTTTTTTTAAAAACCAAAGTTGAAAAACAATTATGAATCACAGGATGTTTATAGCCACGTATGTATGATTCGGGCAAGCCTGAAGACAGGTGTGCATCTGAGCCTCTTCTTTGTAAGGAGCGCAGCCACTCGAGTTGTTGGCCTGCGGTGGCCGGCCACCCTCCTCCACTCTGCCCCACTCCAGTGCAGGCTCGCCCCGGTGCGTCCCTAAGCTGCCCCTCCTGCAGAGCACCTGCCAGAGTCTGGCCTGTTATGACTACCGGTGCTGAAGGCTCTGCCTTTTACTAGCTTCATACAAGTCTTTCTCCGTAAGGATCTCAAATACTTTGATCGCTGGTATTTCTATTATTATGTTGTGTTTGAAATTTTTACCCTACGATTCCTCTTTAGTTGACGGCATGAAGTATATGCCTTGTCTCCTTCATTGTTTCTGCCTTGAGCGATGGACTCTGCAGTGTTGAAAGGCATCTTTTCCATGTGATCCACGATAGACACTCCCCTCTTGCTTTATAAAACCAAAGGCTGCCTGTATCCCATCACTTTTGGGGGTTACTAAGACTGTTAAGGTTTTCTAAAGCTTCAGATTAGTAATTTTGACGAACAGGTCTTATAATTCTCACTGGTAAGTACCATTAAATCATTGTTGAGCAAAAATATGCAAGGCATGTCAGAGAGGGAGGCATTCTCCCTCATGCCGGGACGTGGGTATATGGGTTACGCAGGCCAGTGTGTAGCCCCCATTCATTCTAGGCCCGGAAGGACGGCTGTAGGTAAACTGCTTACCCTAGCATCGTGATCGTCAGTGTTGTCTTGGCAACAGTAGCTAATCGTTCCCCTGCCATGTGCGCATCATTTGTCACTGTACATTAAAGACAAAAATATTCCGGGTTGATTAAGAAGAAAGGCAGGTGTTTTAATTTCCTCTGATGTTTTAAAAACAACTGACAGAATGGTTGAGGGACCTCTGAAAATATTATGGGAAATTCATTTAATCTTCTAGGTATGTGATGGCATTTTGCAAGTGCTGTCTGTGATATCAATCTGTAATCATCTTCCATTCATTCATGCTCTGTTTGGTGTGTCTGATGCTGGGAATAATGCAGATATAAACACATTTCAGATAAGCACCACTCACCAGGAGCTTGTGGATAGGCATAATACAGTTATATTGCTAAATGCAACCTGATCTGTTTTTCCAAACTTATTCACCTTTAATAAAAATGAAGTAAAACATCTGAAACTGGGACTTACTCATTCATTTGCTGCTACTTTGTTGGAGGGAACTGTAGAAGTGTTAGCACGTGGTTCTTTGGGTTGGATCGTACTGCCCTCTGCTGACTTCTTAACTAAGGACAACCTTAGTTTGGGGATGAGGATAACGGTATGGGAACCTGGCCCAATGCAGAAGTTCCCCTTTTAAGAGTGTCTAGAATCGGAGATGTCCCATTAACAGGATCAACAAAGTGGATTTAATGAGATATGGAGGGGGTGGAGATTCGGAGGGAATGGGAATAAGTGATCAAAACTTTAACGAAATTAGGCTATTAGAGCCCGGCCTGTAGTTCCCAAACTTGTATTTGGAATCACCTGGGAACTTAAAAATATGCCTATTACTGCATCCACAGATGGTAATTTCATTTGGTCTTGGGTGGCTTGGGCTTTATGATTTTTAAAGATTCTAATGTGACAGAAGCTGGGCTGGCCATAGCATTAAGTCCCAGGGTCTGAGATTTTCTAAAACTCAAAGACAAACTGTCCATTTCCGTCTTGCTAAGAATCACTTAAGAACGGAACATTGAGAGTCGCAAAACTCTCAGAATATTGGAGTTGAAACAGACCACCTAGTGCAGAGACTGTAAATGGGCAAAACTGAGCTTACGTGTGGCTCCCAAATGTGTTCCCTCTGCATAATGTTCTAAAGAACTTGAAATTAGTTGCCAGCACTTCATTGAGAGCTTTCACACAAAAATCTAGATGTTTGGCTTTAAAAAATCAGGTCTGACAACCCTGGACATGCAGAGCAGCAACAGGGCAGAGAACTCAGCCCGTCAGCTGGGGTACCTGCTCAACGGTCTGCCACTGCTTCAACCAGACTGACCTTAGTGGGCATTTGGTTTGGTCCAACTTTCTCTTGCCTTCTACAAAACTAAAAACTAGCTTTCTGCAACTTTTACCCATGGCTCCAGTTTTGCAGCATGGAGAGCTTCATTGCTTCTGCATGAAAAGGCTTCAACTTGTCAAGGACAGAAATCTTGTTCTCTCCAAATATTCTTTCTCCTCCAGTTAAATACCCATAGTTCCTTCAAGTATTTCCTGTGATATGGGTTCTGGACTCCTCCCCAACCTGGCCCCTTCCTCCTGATACCTACTTAGTGGTCAACGCCCGCCTTAAGTTTGGTACCCCTAGTGAAATGCGGCCCTTGCACTGAGGTGCTTCGGACCTCAGTCAGAATATAGCACCATTTTGTCAATGCAAAAGTCTGCAGCTATGACATTTACATTGATAAAATCTAAACCGGCACTAGTTTTCACTGGAGTCACCACATTGTTGGTTCGTGCTGAGCATGTGGCCAAATAAAATCCCTGTCCTTTTTATGTGAAGTCATAATGAAGCTAGGTTTCTCCACCCCAAACTTATACAACCTATTTAATTGAAATGAGGGTGTTATAATTAATTTCAACTTTATCATGTCACTCTTGGAAGTTTTGAGCTGTGACTGTATTATATTAGCAATGTTAGGTTGGTCCATACTCAAATCTGATCTGATGCCTTCATCCAAACAGTGATTTAAAAAATCAAGTTGAACAGGACAGAGAGCCCTGTGAAGTATCAGTAGAGACCAAAATCACAGTAATCCGTTAGTCCATGCCCCCCCATTAAGGCCACATTTTTTTTCATCCACGAGGAAACCCTTTCAGGAACTGATTTATGCGATCTAATCCATTCATCTAAGCTAGCAACGTAACGGCATTCTATAGGTTAGAGCTGGATGAAGCCGAGTGGGTTTACCAGTGATTACCTCCTTTTCTCTAAGTACCTATACACCACTCTGCTGCACAAAGATATGAAGCCTGTCAAAATCTCCCTCATTTATAAAAGTCAGGATACTGGAAGACAGTAGCTATTTCTTGTTGAAGGCTATCTGGTTACTTCAGGGGGTGCCAAACTTCCCCTTTGAATCTTCACCTGGCAGAGGTGAAGATCATAAAGAATTTCCATGTAGGCAGAATGCAGGACTCAGGAGGCTGGGGCAGGTGATGCATGTAGAACCCAGGGCTTGCCAGCATTCCAAACCTGAGACAGAAACCTACCAGGAAGCAGCAAATATTTCTTCTACACTAAAGCCAATTTTCAGTGTTAAAAGTAACAGATTTAAAAAGGAACCTTTAGTGTAGCCGTACCTAATGACATTCTTGATCCAGTGACTGTTTCAAAAACAGGCAGAAACATTTTTAATACTTAACAAATTTGGAAACCACTTGATATGCCAAGGTCACCCCTCTTTACAAAACCCAGGTTCCTGTGCTCTCTTGTGAGCTTTCAAAAGCAGTTTCAGTCCTATGCAGCTGATCCTCTTAGAATTATTTTGGGACTCTTCGGAGTTCGTTCATGAGCCAAAGGGCAACACTGAGCAGAGCCAAGGAGCCCGACTGGTGAGTGGCAGCCAAAGGAGTTGGCACGTACATTAGCAGAGTGCTAATGCCCAAGCCCACCTGTTACAAAGGAAAGAAAGCAGTAAGCAAAGTGGGAACCACAAATCCAGAGCTGAAATGACCAGGCACCAACAACCAGACACACAAACCTCTACATTCCTCCGTCAGAACATTGAAAATATACTTTGAATTTCACAAGTATACTTACAATGAAGTAAATTCAAACAAAACAAAAAAAATAAAATTTCCCTTAATTATCCTTTACCCTATCCCAGTTCCCCTCACCAAAGGTAGTCACTATTACCAGCTACTACACACTTGTACTTTTGTGTAAGTGTTTTTAGAAAAACATAGTTTTGTGCTTTTAAAAAATACATTGTTCTGCCACTTGCTTTTTTCACTTAATATAGGTCTTGAGATCTTACTAAACTCTTGTAAGTATTCCACAGTATAAATTTACCATAGTTGTTTACTTAACTACTTAGAATGTTTCCAATTTTTCTCCAACACAGCAATTTTTTTTAAAAAAAGATTTTATTTATTTATTTTAAAGAGACAGGAAGAAAGGGAGAGAGGGAGAGAAACATTGTATGTGAGAGTAACAATCAGTTGCCTCTTGCATGCCCCCAACTGAGGACCTGGCCCAACACCCAGGCATGTGCCCTGACTGGGAATCGAACCAGAGACTCCTCAGTTCACAGGCTGGCACTGAGCCACAGCAGCCAGGGAATCACAGCAATTCTATAATGAGTTTCTTTATAGACATAGCTCTTTGTGCATTAGAATATCTCTAGGGCAGGCACTAATAAGTCAATTTGCTGGGCCAAGGATGTATACATTTAACATTTTAAATGCCCTCTGAAAAATGCCAAACTCATGCTCTCACCAAAAATATAGGAAGGTATCCATTTTCCTATGCCTGCGCTAATTCCTGGTTATCTTTTATTTTTTCCAATCTGCCAAGCACAAAATGGCATGCATTGTTTTAATTTGCTCCTCTGTGATCATAAGTAAGACTAAACAGCTTTTCATATTTATTGGCCATTCATTCATCATCCTCTTGTGAAGACTGTAGTTGATAATCCTTATTTTATTTTCTGGTTATTAATCTTCGGGCCTATTTTAAGTATTGAAAATATTTTCTTCCAGCCTGTTGCCTTTCCTTTTTAACCTTGTTTTGGGGACACCCTCAGGCCAAAGAGAAGTGGTTTGTACCTGTGTATACGCCAAAGCCAGTAGAGCCGCTGCTGCCATCTTGGTCCTTCGAGGAAGGGGCATTCTCCGGGACAGGAAGTAGAGTGCTGTAACGGCAGTAACTGAAGTGATTCCCTGTGAGGAGGAAGGAGTTTCATCAAGTGCCAGGAAGAAACATTCCACCCTCCTGATTTCCGCTCACTTCACGTGTACCTCCTCCAGATCCAGTGAGTTACTATGAGGCAGTTCCCTGCCCCAGGCAGAGAAAGAACCACCTGCAGTTCTACCTCTGATTACTGCTCCGCAGTCTCTTTCCTGCTCCTCTTCTGCTTGCCACTTAAATGTCGGTGTTGCCTGGGGTGCCCCCGGAAGCTTCTGTACCTATCACTTGATATCACAGTTATACACACTCTCAGTGACCTCATCCACCTTCCACTGCGAGTGTCCCTCAGGCATGGCCCTCACATTTCAAATCATTCTTTGTACCCTTTCCTCTCTATTCTAATCCTGTACTGTTTAAAGCAGGGCTAACCCAGCCCATGAGAGTTATTATTTTCCTGGGTTGTGAGTACAGGAGGTGACAGTGTTGCCAGCCAGTGCTAAAAAGATTTAAAGTCTCATTTTCATTCCCACCTCTTTAGAAGAGGGTCTGGGACTGACAGTAAGGTCTCCATGCCCGTTCTCTGATGTCAAGGAGAATGTCTTTCTGTCCTATCTGTACATCTATTTCACTTCTGTTCCTTTTCAGAGCTGTCCATGAGGACAATTTCAACCAGACTTTGCTAATCCTAAAATGTGCGGCGGTGGGGACTGAGCCCACCACCCGGTAACTGGTGCAGCCCCAGCAGTACCTTCGGACATCTGAGTCCTCTGTCCTCTCATAGCCAACACACCTCAACCTGATGACATCCTCCTGTGTCCTGTCCAACACTCATTCCGACAGTCTCAGCCTTGCTGGTCGTGTCTGAAGCACGCCCGAGAAGACACTTCGGGATCTCCCTTTCTCTTTCGTCGCCTTCCTTTCTACAGTCTCCTATCCCTGACAACCCCTCTCAGACTCAGCATTCTTCTTAAATCCACTCCCACCACGAAGCCTTGAATCCCTTCACTCTCACTGCGTTACTGCGACAGCAATATTGCTTCTCACTGGTCTCCTTGCTGCTGATCTCTCCTTGCTCCAAATTATCATGCCCAGGCTACCAGGCCGGTCTTAACATGACCCACGGCAGGCCCTTAATAAACATTAGCTTAAATCAAATAAAAAGTAAGTATGACGCTCTTGGCCCCTTGGGGCTGTGGTTCAGCTCTGACAGCCATGCGCTCGGCTACCACTCTCTTTGCATTATCTTCTCTACTCAGCCTTCTACCTGCTAAAATGTGTGTGCAGCATTGAGAGAGGTTGTCCCTTGCCACATGGTAAAAGCAGATTTGAACTTCTGAGAAGCTGGAAGTATCCTGAAAGCTAGAATTTGGCTGGAGGGTGCATGGGTAATTGGGGGCAGGGGGAATCACAACAGAGAGCTGGTACTCAATTTCTTCTAAAAAGAGAAAGAAATCTAGTGTCCATTCTACCCTCACTGTCGCCATC
Source organism: Macrotus californicus (assembly GCA_007922815.1). NCBI lineage: Eukaryota > Metazoa > Chordata > Mammalia > Chiroptera > Phyllostomidae > Macrotus > Macrotus californicus. The sequence continues at coordinate 40,080 of VMDR010004115.1, read as the reverse complement.
AGTGCTTCCAACATCCCAAAACCTGCGAGAGGCTCCCATTAACCCCCAGCCAGACTTACCAGAACCCGGTGATCGAATTGCACCATAGTGGGATTCTCGAAAACGTTCCTCAGGATGGGGGAGAAGGTAAAGAGGTCCTCTGGGATCCAGGATTCCCCCATCTTGGGGAAGGAGTTGTAAACAAGCCCAGCATCCAGTCCTGCTACAAAGGCCCCTGCATGCCAAGGTAAGTGGTATTTATTCAGATGAGAAAAAGAAGAGGCCCGATACTGTCCTGACACAGACAAAGTTTATTATCCCAGAGTCAGAGAAAAGGAAGCACCAGAGAGTAATAAATAGAAACATTTACAGTCGGGGTTCTCAAACAGGGAATATATATCACAACCACCATGAGAACTTAAACGAAAAACAACTATATCCTCACCTGCTCCCACCCCAGGATTCTGGCATGCCTCCCCTGGAGAAGTGAACCGGAAGTTCTGAGGGAAGTGCACTAGTTTGGGAAACCCCCTCAGTGATTCCTCCCACCAAGGACTACCGATTTTTTCTGGAAGTGTTCTTCCCCAGACTGTGTAATTTATTCTCTCATTTCCTCAGGTCTTCACTCGAATGTCACCTTACCAAAGAGACCTCCCCAATGATCCTCTATAGGACAGCACTCCCCACCCCACTTCCGCCCCTATTGTGCTTTATGTCTCTTCACAGCCTTGAACACTATCTGACATGTTTTTATCGTTTATCTCTTCCCTAAGTGCTCAAAAAATGTTTGTTGAATGAACAAAAAAAATGAAAAACCTTATAAACTAAATCCTGGACAAACATAAACAGGGTATTTACGAATAATTATTATTACGATCCAATTGTTACCTTGAGTCCATTATTTATGACTGAAGAGAATTCAAGGATGTTTAGATCACATTCCTTATTTTGTAAATGCCATTTATCAAGTCAAAATTCATTTTCTTTCATCAAAAAAAGGGAAGAGTGAGGGTTGTGTAGGTCACTGGTTTGATGGTTTGATTTGAAAACAAATTTTTTAAATTGATTCTAGAGAGAGGGGAAGGGAGGAAGAGAGGGAGAGAAACATCGATCGGTTGCCTCTTGCACGCGCCCCAACTGGGGACTGAACCTGCAACTGGGGCAATGTGCCTGACCGGGAATCAAACCTGCAACCTTTTGGTTTGTGGGATGGTGCCCAACCAACTGAGCCATACCAGCCAGGGCTGGTGGTTATATTTTAAAGCAGTGCTGTCCGGCCCTGACCAGTGTTGGTTGGGCGTCATCCTGCAAAGTGAAGGTCACTGGTTTGATTCCCAGTCAGGGCACATGCCTGGGTTGCATGTTTAGTCCTAGGTTGGGGCACGTACAAGAGGTAACTGATCGAATAAATAATTAAAGCAGTTCTGCTCAAGAGAAGTTTCTGGGATGATGAAAATGTTCTGTATCTGCCATTCAATACAATAGCTGCTAGCCACATGTGGCTAGTGAGCCCTTTAAAAGTGACTGGTGTGACCGAGAAACTAAATTTTAAATTTTAAATTTTATTTCATTTTAAATAATTTAAGTTTAAATAGTCACATGAGACTAGTGATTACTGTACTGGATAACAGAGTTCTAGAATAAGAGAGGTAGAGGCATGATTTAAAGAATGAGAAAGGTCTGTGTTGGTCTCTTTGTCCCAAAGAACTCCCTACCTTGGACCATTTTTGAGGGAAGACCTTTTGTATGACCAATCTTGGTATATGTAATAATAGCAATAATGTCCACGTAATAATAACATCTAAAACTTACACAGCTTTTGCTACATGCCAAGCACTACTGTAAGCACTTCCTATATTCTACTCATACTATTATCGTCATCCCCGTTTTACAGAAGAGGTCACTGAGGCCCAAAGAGGTTCCATAGCATGTCATAGAGTTCACAGGTGGTAAATCCGGGATTTGAGCCTAGACAGTCTGGATCCAGGTGCATGCTCAATATTTTTGTTCAAGTGACTGGAAAGCAGGATTGGTGGACGGGAGGAAGGAATGGCGGAGACGATGGGTATGAGAGAGGCAGGTATGAAAGGGAAATACGAAGATACAGGAAGAAAGGGGAAAGCATTAGGCAAGAGATCCTACCTGAGAGTGAAATAAAAATGGGACATCTTGAAGAGTCCTACCTGAGAGAGCTGTGAGGAACACTAGGCCTGTGGTTCCGTGAGCAAATCGTCTCAACCACAGGAGTTGACGGGTTTCCGGCAACTAAATAAGAAAATCACTCAGGTTAACTGTACTTCAGAAAGTACAAGAGGCAACAAAGATCTCCAAGGCTAAATCTAAGACACAATTTTAGGTCAGATCTCACCTGACTCCCAAAGTAGGTTAGGTACTGCCAGTGACATTCTGTTCTGACGAATGCATATTATTGATGATCTGTCTCTGCTGCTACCCTATAAGTACTGCGAAGGCAGGAACTGCCATCGTACCAAACCAGGGCTTGGCATTTGCTGTGTTCAGGGGAAAAATGCTTCACCATGGTTGAAATGGTGTGCCTTAAGATACAGGACTGGATTTTCATCTTGTGTGAGATATATAGTGCTTAACAAATACGGTCAGAATCAAAACTGCATAAAATGCCTAAAGTGGAGATCCTTGCATTTAGTATTTTTGGTAAAGTCAAAATCTGTTTTTATTTTTACTACAGCCCACTTCTGACACTAATCCATCAATCAACAAATAATGTATTAAGAACTTTATGAACAGATAACCGCAAAGACACAAAAACGCTTTACAACCCAGTATGTGAGGGACTAGGCACCACTACTGAGATTTTGTGGCGCACCGTGTCAGCACTGTCAGACAGGACTTCTGTGCTGCCATATGCAGGCAAAGAGGGCTGAAAGTGAGGCTCTTGAGCAACTGAAAGTTAAATAAAAAGTTAATTTTATTTAACGTTGAAGTAAATAACAAGTTTTTAAGTTGGTTTTACTTAATATGAATTAACTAATATTTAAATAGCCACATGTAGCTAGTGAGCTACTGCACTGGACAGCACAGTCCAACTATATGTTTGACTATCGTCTCAAATCTTGTCTGTAGTTAGTGGAATATAAACACATTTTAAAAAGACAAAAACAATTAATTGATAATTAAAAACTCATTGGCAACCTTTGAGAGCGCCATTTCCGTGAGGTGGGAATGCGTGCATGCACATGTGCAGGGTGGGTGGGGACATCGGGTGATGAGAACTGAAGAGGAGGAACGAGACAGACACAGGCAGGTCACTTGGGAATTTCGGCTTTGAGAGTCAGAATGGGAATCCCTCAGACATGGGCTTGTCCACCTCACCAATGTTTCAGCTCCATCTGGCTTCCCTGCAGGGGGACTGTCAAGTCACCATCTCCTGTCCTTACTGGGATCCAGGCCACTGGCTCCAAGTACCTGCTTGAAGAGTCTACTTAAAAGTCCTATGATCAGCCCTGGCTGGTGTGGCTCAGCGGATTGAGGGCAGGTCTGTGAACCAAAGGCTCGCCAGTTCTATTCCCAGTCAGGACCCAAGCTTGGGTTGCGGGCCAGGTCCCCAGTAGGAGGCGTGCAGGAGGCAACCACACACTGATGTTTTTCTCTTTCTCCCTCCCTTCCCCTCTCTAAAATAAATAAATAAAATCTTTAAAAACAGAAGTCTTATTATCATATCAAAAGCCATTCCATGAACAGGTTATTCAGGCCTATCATGACTTCAGTATCTAAAACATTATTAAGAAAAAACTAGAAAAAACTTTAATCAGCCTACTGAGAAAACACTGTCAGGCAAGATCATGAAGGGTTACTGTACTGTTCGACCTGACGGATGGCAGGTCCCCATCTACAGAACAAACAACCTAACTCAGCTCCTGGGCACCACCACAGGGCCAGAAATCGCTCTCCCCTGGCCTTCCTCACCTGGCCATCTGCCATCCCTCTGGGAGTCAGAAGTAGAGTGGGATATCTCTTGCTGTTGGTACTCCTTCCCACGTTTTCTAAAATTCATGTTTTCACCTCTCCCTAACAGGCAATGCTGACAAAATATTTGGCTCCTATACTATTTCTCCGTTGAATGAATTGTTCCAGCTCAAAAGAGTAACTGCACATTTTACTCTGCAGTCCCAAAGCTATCCAGTCCCGAAGTTCAATGTTCCTCCAAACTTTGGTTATATCTAGTTTCTGGTAAATTGGCAGATGTCACTAACAGAATGTGTGCATTCTGACATAACTTCCTATTAGAACCAGAATTACCATTTCTCTGGCCTTGTTGGCCTCCATGCAGATGTGGCAACAACACAGACTGACTTGCCTTGTGTGGAGGAAGCAGCAGGGAGAGCGAGGTCCACAAGCTGGCGCAGTAAAGAACAAGGGCTGATCCCAGGTGGGCAGCGAGGCGGTACTGGCTGACCCGAGGGATGTCGTGAGAATCTGGTTTTTCTTCTAATCCACTTTTCACCATATACCATCCCAACAGACCCTAGAACCAGCGAGATAAGAGGCAAATACAACAAGGCTGAAGCTCTATTGAACTTTATTCTCCGAGAAAGTGAGTTATCAACTATCAGACGTACTCTCTACCTGACCCCTCCTTTCCATACCCCTCCGATATCCTCAGTATCCCAGGAATCATGGCCTATCCACATTTCCACATGTGGTACCATAAACATTTAACCACTGATTAGATTAACATTTATTGAAATGAGTCAAATAAAGTATACAAAAGTTTATCTGTGGGCAAAACCTTACATATCCTTGATATGATTTAACATTATGTGAACCAGTCAAATAAGAGAAAAAGAGAGCTGTTTCTATAAAAAACCAGACTGACTGTTTTGGAAAGCTTGAGAAAGCTTAAAAACAACCACTGTCAAGTTAGATGGAAAAGAAAATAATGGAAGTTTTATGGGGGGGAGTCATTAAAACCTGTAAGGTCTGCAGTCAGACTGCTTTACAAGTATCTAAGTCCTCACTCCTCTCTAAGGAAAGTGGGAAACAAAACGATAATTTATGGGGGTGAGAGAGATCTGAGGTTGAACTACAATCAGAAGACTAAAGAACAGGCCTTGGCTCTTCATTAAAAAAAAAAGATAATAAAAGTACATGTTTAAAAGTTTAAGGTATGTATTATTATTCTATGAATCCCTGCTTTTACCAACTTTTTCAAGTAACCCAAGTAAATGTCAGTTCCAATCATATCAGATGAGATATGGACCTTTCATCCCCCACCCTGCCAATCCAATAGAATCCTGTCAAAAGGAGGGATTTTTCCCATATCCTCTTCTTCTCTTTATTTTTTAATGCTCACCTGAGGACATTGTTGTCATTGCTTTCAGAGAGAAAGGAAAGCATCGGTGTGAGAAAGAAGCACGGACTGGTTGCCTCCCAGATCAAACCCACAGCCTAGGTATGTGCCCTGACCAGGAATCAAACCCACCACCTTTCAGGTATGGGATGACACTCCAAGCAACTAAGCCACACTGGCCAGGACTTAAAAATTTCTTTTTTAAATTTATTATTGCTTTTGGAGAGGAAAAGGAAGGAAGAGGTAGGGAGGGGGAAGAGAGAGAAAGAGAGACTTCAATTTGTTATTCCACTTATTTACACGTTCATTAGTTGCTGTTTGTGCCTGACTGGGGACTGAACCCGCAACCTTGGTGTCTGGAGATGATCCTCTAACAAACTGAGCTACCCGGCCAGGGCTCCACCTCTTCTAATTATATGCCCCTCAGGAAACTTTTCTGGGCATTTCCCCCCTTCATGACTATCCTGGAAGTTCTAATTATCTTGAATTCATCTGCACAGGACATCGGAAGATGAAGGAGTATATGGTGTGATCTACCAGCCCCACTTTCTTCCTTCCATACCCTATCTGCCATCTTTCACTTTCCGCCTCCCTGGCTGTCTGTCTTTAGTGGGATATTTTTTCCTATTCTAAAACAAACTTTCTTTTTGTTTTACTCCCCGCCCCCAGTTTCTATTAGACTTTTATTAAAGTCTAATTCCTTGTTATCTGTTTCTATTGCCTCTGTTACGTCTCTTTCATCTCCCTCCTTAATTCTTTCTATTTGGTTCATAGTCTCCCCACTCCTAGGTTAAATTAACCACCTCACTTCCTCCTGATCGAATTTTGATTATTTCTTTGATGCTGATTCTCTCCCTTAGGGTCTGTATACTTTGACCCAAATATTATGTGTCTTCTCTAATATCCCTTTTCTTGGCTCTCAGCCTCACCTAACCCCTTAACTGTGAAAGTCATTCAATGCGCTTTTCCTTAAGAGACGTGCAACTTATGTGCTTTGAACCACCATTTATACAGTACTTGAGTATCTCTCAGCTATACCTATACTTTAAGATCCCTCATCCCACAAACTGTTTCTCTCTTTCGGAATTTTCCTATTTGCTTCTGTAACCATTCTACCATAGGGATCCCAGTTCCACACAGAACAGTCAAGTTAGAAAAATGGAGGAGACGAGAACCCAGGAGGAGAGCCATGGTGGGGAAAAAACTCTAGTTCTGGTCACACAAAAATATACTCACTGAGTGCTTACTGAATCCAGGCACTGACCTAAGTACTTTATGTGCATGATCTCACTTAATATTCATGTAAGCTAAACAGTAGGCACTATTATCATCTCTCTTTACAGGTGAGGAAAGCAGAGTCTGCTTAGGTTAGAACTTGCCCTACTAAGTGGTAGAGCTGGGCCTTGAAGCCAGGCACATGACACTGAAATCCACACTCTCACCTACTCTGTTGTAAAATTAGTTCCTTAGAAACAATGCCAACTAGGAAACTCTTGGGAGCATCTCTGGTTTCCCATACTTGAATAAATCTCACCTGGAAGCACACTAACCCACAAAGGGCAAGAACACGTCCTTTCATGCCACGGCTGAGCCAGCCCTTTCTCCAAAAGTAGGCAGCAGGCAGGATGTATGCGAGGCCTACCAGGCGACCCCACATTCGATGTGAGTACTCCATGTACCAGATGAACTTGAATTCTGCCAAAGTCATATCATGATTCAATCTGGGTGAAAAGGGAAGTCAAAAAATCAGAAACAGGAAACATCCACCTGATTTTTACCTCTCAAAGGAATGCAGGGGCATTCTGAGCCTTGAAGCTTGATAGGTCTGCCCTCTTCCTCATCAGTGACCTTGGGATCGCTTTGGACTGGAGGGTTAGAGTAGGAAGCTCACTAAACACAACTGAGCCAAATATCAAGAAATGATGGAATCTAATCGTTCTGACATGTTCAATTAAGCAAAAGACTGAGTGGACCTTGTGGGATGTTGGCCTGATTTTCTATAATACTTACATTTTAAATTCTGGAAATTGCTGGTATTTTTGGAATTCTGCTTCCCATTCCTCTTGGCTTGCCGGTGGCTTCATCTCCTTTATTAAATGCCAATCTACCATTGAGAGGCCAGACTCTGTCAACCTAAGGGAAGGAAAGAAATTTGAGTGAGAATGTGTGCGTGTGTGCACGCAATGCGGGATTACTCGTAACTGGTTTACAGCAACAAGTGGATGTAAACATCACACCTCTAAAGGTAAACACACCGTTTCACTGTTTCCTCTCTGACATGCTCCTCTTCTCTTACTGCTTAGAATTTTGACAGAAACGGCAAAATCAACCCTCAGACCAAAGAAGTTTGCCCTAAGTGCATAAACAACATCATTTACACAAAGAAAAGATATTTGATATAGGTAGAAAACATTTTAGGTTCTTGAATGAATTTAAAGAGAGTAAAACAAATTTGTCAGTTTCCCAGAACAGTCTATGTAACACATACAGTATTTTGAAATAAGGGCACAGGAAATGTGGAGAGAATTTGAGAATACATACTTTGTTAAAACTGAAAGTGTTTTCACCAAAATGAGTTAGGACTCCTACAGTAAAAGGTTTAATTTTGGCCTGAGGCAGGACATGCACAAGAATTGCCTGGACTATCTTACCATCCAGAAAGCAAGGAACCAAAGGGTTACTAGGGTCCTGTCAGAACAACTCTGGAGCCAATTTGAGAAGGTTTTCACTGACTAAAGATGGGACAGTTTGAGCAAAACATCATCAAGTATGATGGACTGAAACACACCAAGTATGTTTATTTAAACCTATGAGCTAATAATACAGAAAACATCAAGCACTTTACTGGCTACCTTTGGAAGATGCTTGGGAACCAACTTATTATTTTGAAAATTGGTAAATAAAGGGAAAGAATCAAGTATTTACCTTGCCTTTCCTGTATGCACTGTGCCTTAGGATAACCTAATTATTGACGAGGGATCCTTTCTCTTTAGAGCTGAGCTAACAGAATATTATAAATTTGCAACTCTAATGAAACAATGAATGTAGGCAATGATCACGAATGGTGGTTGACATCTCTAACAGACATCAGATACTTATAAATGTTATAGTCACCTATGAAGTACTTTGTACCCCCCAACCCCACCCCAACCGGAATCTGATCAAGCAATAACCAGATTACAGGAAATACGGGGGACAGTGGCACTTGCTGAATACCACCACTGTTTACAATCAGGAAAATCCAGACTGGGAAACTCTGTAGGACAAATGATTTGGGTTTCTTCAACAAAAAGCCTGTAAATATGGGAGTGGGAGGAGGTTTAAGAGATCTGAGAGGCATATGAACCGTGATATATGGAGCTTACTTGGGTTTACTTCAGAGTAACTGTACAACAAATGTTGAGACAAATTTGAACTGATCGTAGGAGAATAAACACAAACAATGTACAGCTAATAGTTAAGATCTAAACCAGTGTTTGTGAAGGTCTCCTACTAAAATAGCCCGAAATTGTTCTACATCAGGCAAGCCATCAGACATATTCCCTCTTTGGGCCTCAATTTCTCCATTTGTAAAACGAGGGAGCCAGACTACATGATTCCTGGGGTCCCTTTCCCCCTTGGTCATCCCGAGCCTCTACTGATGACCCAAACACTCTGAGCAAATTACTCACCTAGTTACTCCACCGAGAATAACCGCTCCAGCCACTGTTCCGCTGCAGACCAGGAGCCATCGGCCCACCACCCGCTCAGCAGCCTTTGAGGGAAGGGACACTGTACCCCTTCCGGACTGTAAAGCTACTTCAGAGATGGTGCTGTACTGCCCTGGCCTCAAGGGGCTCCTGATCCCACAGCTGCAACCACACTAAGGATCAAGACAGAAAAATTACAGCTAAAGAAAGGGTAAGAAGTCACTCTACCGCTACTCACACTCAATCCCTTTGGAGTCTGAGTGCCCTGTATGGCAGCATCTCCACTGCTCCTGCTCCGTAAATCTTCTCTTCACTGGATTACTGCATCTACCTTCCAACTAGTTTTCCTGCCTCTGGTCTTGGCCTCATCCCAATCCATTCCCACATGACAAGAACCTTCTGGTCTCTGCCTACTTCCCCAGACTTAACTCCACACCTACATATGGGTTATTTTCTTCTTCTGTGAGTCTTCAACCAAGATTTCTCTCTGGCTGGGACACTGCCTGGCCTCTAATGGAAAACACAGGCATACCTCATTTTATTGTGCTTCAATTATCATGCTTTTCAGCTATTGCGTGTTTGATTTTTTTTTAAGGTTTGTGGCAACCCTGTATTGAGCACATTGAAAACCTCCTGGAAAGGATTCACCTTTCTAGATGCCATTAACATTCCTGATTCCTGGGAAGAGATGAAGATATCAACATTAAACAGGAATTTGGAAGAAGTCAACTCCAACCCTCATGGATGACATTGAGGAACTCAAGCCTTTAGTGAAAGAAATAACTACAGATGTGGTAGCAAGTGGAGCCTGAAGATATCCTAAGTTGCTGTAACCTCATGATAAAACTTTAACAGATGAAGAATTGCTTCTTATGGATGAGTAAAGAAAGTGGTTTCTTGAGATGGAATCTACTGCTGAAGATGCTGTGACGATTGTAACAAAGCCTGGCTGGTGTGGCTCAGTGGACTGAGTGAGGGCCTGCAAACCAAAGAGTTAGTTGCTGGTTTGATTCCCAGTCAGGGCACATTCCTTGGTTGTGGGCCAGGTCCTCAGTAGGAGGCATGCAAGAGGCAGCCACACATTGATGTTCCTCTGCCTCTTTCTCCTTCCCTTCCCCTCTCTCTAAAAATAAACAAATACAATCTTTTAAAAAAGAAATTGTAACAAAGGATTTAGAATATTATGTAAACTTAGTTGGAAAAGCAGTGGCAGGGTTTTGGTGGATTGACTCCAATTTTGAAAGCAGTTCCACTGAGGGCAAAATGCTATCAAACAGCATGCTACAGAGAAATCATTCTCATGAAAGGAAGTCAATCAATGTAGTGAATTCCACTGTTATCTTATTTTAAATAATTGCTGTAGCCACCCCAGGCTCCAGTAACCACCACCCTGATCAGTCAGCAGCCATCAATAAATTCCAAGGCAAGGCCCTCCAACAGCAAAAAGATTATGATTCACTGAAGGCTCAGAGGATGGTCACTGTTTTTTAGCAATAAAGTATTTTTAAATTAAGGTATGTACATTGTCTTTTTAGACATAGTGCTATTGCACACTTAATTCACGCAGCTTGCTTTTTTGCAATATTCACTTTATTGAAGCACTCTGGAACCCAATCTATGATATCTTCAAGGCATGCCTGTAGTACCTAATTGCAAACCTCAGCTCAGATGTCACCTCCTCTGGGAAGTGTTCCCAGACACTTTCAGTCCACTTTACCTCCCCTATCAATCCTTAATATACTTCAGGTTCCTCTCTATCTCCCACTGAACTATGAGCTGTGGGGCAACGGTGTCTAATCAGCAGGGTTCCTTCCCTCCTGCTTCCTTTGTTTCACACAGTTCTCTTACATAACAACACCTTATTAAAGATTTAGTAAATGAATTATAAACAAATAAACTGTAGCTTCCTCCAGGGCAGTAACCTTTTGGTGCTTACCTTTCGCTTCCCAGTTCCTAACACATAATCATTCAATACAGTTATTAGTTGAGTGGATATACGCCCTCTTCTCACTCTATCCCTAAAAATCAGAAGACCCGTTCTGGTTTCCTGCTTCTAATTAAGTACCTTTAGATAACTTAGCCTCATTTTCCTTCTTTGTAGAAGGGGGTTATAATAACCTGACTACCTGGGGACTTCTGGCAAAAAAAAAATATGTATTTGGGTAAAATTTACTGAGCTTTTACTTTGTGCTAAGTGCTTGATGTATACTACATTTAATCCCTCCAGCAATCTTATGAACTAATTATTGCTGTTATCCCCATTTTTACAGATGGGGAAATTGAGGTACAGAAAGGTTAGCAAACTTGGCTAATACCGCACAGCTAGCAACTGGTGGGCCCAGTTCAGAAGTCAGGGGCTCTGGAAACATGGACATGCGTTTTGAACTCTATGGAGCTACGGAAACGTGCTGTGGATTATCTATCTATTAGCTTTCTCCAGGCTCCTTCCCCCACGCCCGCTTCCACGACAGAGTCCGCTGCGGTGCGGTACCTGCGTTCTAGGCGCCGCCCTCGGAAGCAGGAGTCGGAGGCACGGGCTCCCCATCAAGGCCTTCAAGGGCGGAAAGAGTAATCGCTGCATACTGAGCACAGCGAACGGCCGCCACCCCACAACCCTAGCAATCTCTGCAATCTCCTTTTCTTGCTCCAGAAGGAAGCACTTCCGGGTCCTAGAGCAAGCCCCTCCTCCTCGGGCGGCCGGGGTGAGCCGTGACTGCGCCTGCGCTGGCGACTCGGTTTTCGCCGGGGCTGCCGGGGCGTGCACGTCGCGGTGCGCGGGGGCGCGCGCAGCAGTGAGAACGAGCTGCTCTGGTGGCGCGCGACTGAACGCGGACTCTTAGCGGAAACCGAAGCCGCGCGTGGGAGGAGCGCCTGGAGGATGAAGAGGCAGGGGTCCTTCTCGGAGCGGAAACTGGCGCGGACAGCATCTGGGAAGGCCGGTGCGGAAGAGGGCGGGGAGGGGACGGTCGGCCCATCGGCTCCCAGGGGCGGGCCGGCGAGGGTTCGGACCCGTGGGTCAATCGTGATTTCCCTAGGAGCTCCCTGCGCGACTCGATCTGTCATTCCGGCTTTAAACGCGTGGAAGCGGGTGGCCTGAGCAGGGGCACGTAGCGACAGTGGCCCTGCTCTGGAGCCAGGTGTGTGGGTTTGAATCCCGGCGCCAGCGTGTCCCGTCGTGCAGCCGTGTTCTAGTTGGTTAACTTCTTTCAGCCTCACGTTTCCCGTCGCCACGCGGGGATGCCCGTGCTGTCTTCACGGCGTCGCTGTGATAGTTAAATGTCGAGCGCGGAGCACAGTTCCTAACTCGTGGTGACCGCTCAGAGTAACCTGGAGCTGCAACAGCGAGGGTGGGATTGTTCCCAAAGACGCACAGCTACCAAGTGGCAAAGCTTGTGGCTGCCACGCGTCCGGAGTTCTCCCTGTCACCGCGGGGTAGGATGGCGTGGCAGGTGCTAGGGGTTTGGCAGATCCCTCCTCCGTGAACTCTTGGTTCCTCCAGACCGGTGGTCCTCAAACTTTTTGAGCGGAGGAGCCCTTTACACTCCTAAAAATTGAGAACCTCAAAGACTTCTTATTTATACAGGTTAAATCTATTGATACTAACTGTATTCGAAATTAAGCAAATTTTTAAAATATTTATTAACTAGAAAATGACCATAATAAACCCATTACATGTTAATGCAAGTAACTTTTTTTTTTTTTATGAAAAGTATTTTCCTAAACGAAATAGGATAGTGCCAGTGTTTTGTATTTTTGTAGATCTCTTTAGTATCTGGCTTAATGGAATTCTCATGCCTGTTTTCTTATACCTACTTCTGCATTCAATCTGACTTGTCAGGTGGCCTACACAAAACTCCACTTGCTTTGAAATAATGACAGTGAAAAAGGCAAATAAAGTTTTAATGCCATTATGAAATTTTTCACTGCACAGACTCTGACAGGATCTTAGGCAGTCAGTCCTAAGATCCCCAAGGTCCCCAAAGCCAACTAACCTATGACACTTTGAGAACTGCTGCTCCAAAGAAGTATCTTAGTCTTTGGTCCCTACAAATGACTTCGTTTCTTAGGACAATTGCCTTACTCTGCCTTGTCCCGTAGTGTTTTGTGTGCATCCGCACTCTGCTGTCCAGGGCCCTTTCTTGCCTGAGAGGCAAGCGGTCCCCCTGCAGCACTGTCCAGTTAGATGGCCTGACCGCTGGTGTGGGTGGCTGTCGGAAAGCTCACGGGATTAGGGCAGCACTGTTGGCTAAGGGCCTAGGGCGGCACTGAACTCCTTCACAGTTGGAGGCTGACAGTCTTCTCTTAAATAAACGAGGCAGTTGCATCTTGACTTTAGCAAGTGATAGATTTTTGTTTTTCAAATTAAAAGTTGCTTTTTAAAAAATAATAAAAGCAGTACTGGGTAGAAAAAAATCAAGCAATATAGGAAAGTAAAAAAGATGAGTATTAAAGGCATTCCAAATCCCAGCACCTAGTTGTAAATTATTGTCGGTATGTGGTAACCATTCTTTTGGGTATTATTACATGAAGCATGCATTCAAAAATCTCTTTTAAGCCCTGGCTGCTGTGGCTCAGTGGATTGAGCGCCAGCCTACAAACCAAGAGGTCTCTGGTTGGATTCCTTGTCGGGGCACATGCCTGGGTTGTGGCCAGGTTCCCCTGTGGGGTCATGCGAGAGGCAACCAACTGATGTTTCTCTCCCTCTCTTTCTCCCTCCTTCCCCTCCCTCTCTGAAAATAAATAAATAAAATCCTTTAAAATTTTTTTTATGAATTTGTAATTACTCAGTCTTTAATAAATCTTTGCCTGACTATTGTGTACCATGGTAGACACTGTGCTTTGCTGTGGATGATAAAGATTTCTCACACAAAGGCCTTGAGAACTTTAAAACAAGTAAGAGTGATCAGACATTTATCTGCAGAAATAAAAATAATAGCTAGAAAGTAGTATTTTGAACAGATACAAGTGGTGTTTTAAAGAAGAACATATAACTTACAAAGAGTTATATGAGTTCAAAAAAGGGAGATGCAGGTTCCTACTTTGGGAGAGGAAGTGTGTACTGTACGACTTAACGTAAGTCTTGGAAGAGTTTAGCGGTCAAAGACGGAGCCGGAAGGACTTTGTGGGTGGAGGAGGCGGCATCAGCAAGAGCAGGGAGGCATACAGAGAAAATACCCTGCAGTGAATGAAACTAACACTTTTTACACGTTTAGTTGGTAGTACCCACTTACCATGAATTATCTCTATGCTTACTACTCTCAGGTAGGTACTAAAACCCACTGTTTTATAGGAAATTTAGGCTAAGTAGTTTGTCTAGAATGAAACAAGTATGTGGTTGAGGGCCAGGATTTGAAGTCCATCCCAGCTCTCACGCATTCATTGTGAAGAAGTTTAAACGTAGTCTGCAGGCATTCATTGAGAAGCATTGAAAGAATCTTGACCTGGAATGTGATGATGAGGTCTGTGTTTTAGGAAGATTAACTTGGCATTCAGTGTATATTTTTCTTAGTATAATTTCTTATACATATGTCTGTGTTCTTATTTCATCACAGTCCACAGACATCAATTTTATAATTAATGTGGTATTTTATTGCATTCATGGGCCTTAGTATACTTATTTACTTCCCTATTATTGGACACTTGGGTTTTGGCAGCAAAATATAAAATGTTAGCGACAGATTGGTCTGGATGAAGAGTCCTATCATAGTATTGCATTGTTTTTCATGTATTTTAGGAACAGCAAATGGATTGCTCATGGAAGTGTGTGTTGATTCTGTGGAGTCAGCTATAAATGCAGAAAGAGGAGGTAAGGGAAATTAGAGAATGAATGACAGTTTAGAGTCCTTTTAGTGTGAAAATGAATCTTGTGAACTGATCTTGCAAGCCTTTGTGATTTGGAAGGATCCTAGTAATCCTTTTGAAAACAACCAACCAACTAGAAAACCTACTTGAAAATTATGATCTTCTAGTCTTACTCCCCCAGTAGGTCACATTTTAAGTCAGTGTCAACAATAGTGCTAACTCACCACCTTCATATTTTTATTGAACTTGGCAAAGATTTAAATGTTTTTCAAACCATTGATTTAAAGATGATTTTAGAGATTTTTATTTTTTGGACTTCTATCTTTTTTTTTTAACATTATTTTTATACCAGGGTTACTTTTGCACTGTGAACCTGCTTTAATAGGAACCATAGAAATTCTCATCAGCTCAGGATCAGAAAAATTTTTTAACTTTTTTATTATGGAAAAATTCAAACATATACCAAGATAGAATAGTATAACGAATCCCCGTGTACCCATTACTTATTCTCACTCATTTTCAGTACATGGCCAGTCTTCATATTGGGGGTATCAGCAAACTTTTTTGTAAAGAGCAACATAATATACAATATATTTTTAGCTTTCCTGGCCACATTTGGTCTTTGTTGCATCTTCGTTTTTTTAAAATAATCCTTTGAAAACATAAACGCCACTCTTAATTTGGCAATAAAGAACAATGAAGTACTGATATATGCTCCATCATAGATGCATTTTGAAAGATTATTCTAAGTGGGACAAAAACAGTAAAAAATATATATTGTATGATTCCACTTATATGAAGTGTCCAGAAAAGGCAAATTCATGGAGACAGAAAATAGATTAGTAGTTGCCTAGGGCTTAAGAACATGGGGACAGGGGGAAGTGGCTGTCTGAAGGATGCCAGGTTTTCTAGGGGGTTGAAAATGTTCTACAGTTGATCATGGAAATTGTTGCAGAACTCTGTGAGTATACTAAAAACCATTGAATTATACAGTTTAAATGGGTGCATTTTATGGTGTATGAATTATACATGTTAAAATTTTTTTTCTTCATTTAAAAATTTTTTTTGTGCTGAGCAGTGCATTTTTTTTTTTTTTTAAATCACAGGTGCTGGTCGGATTGAATTATGTTCAGGTTTATTGGAAGGAGGAACCACACCTAGCATGGGTAAATAACCATTTTTTGGATTGCCAGAAGACAACTGATAATCTGTTTCATTGGAGTCCTTTACTGATGTTACTACCATGTTAACTGTGCTGTGGATATTGTATCAGAAATGCTTATGGTTGTAAGTAAGGTCTATCAAAGATGTGACCGAGGTGATTTTTTTTCCTTATACATCAAAAAGTGGAGAGATAGGTAATTGCTCTTAGTATTGGTTCAGCTGCTGTGCAGTAATTTATCTTTCTGTTTTGGCATCCTCAGTTTGTTGACTTTTGTCTTCATTTCTGCCCTTCTGGTCTTTGTGTTGTCGTCTTACGTTTTACTTCTGCATGTGTTAGAACTCCACACTGTGTCGTTTGTTGTTGTTTCTGCTGAGGCATTTATTTGCACATGTGTATTACATCCCTAGAAAAGGAATCCCCGGACTTTTGCCCCCATGTGTTTTGGTCTTGCTTCTTCATGGTCTGTAATGCCCGCTCATGTTGTCAGCCCAGTGAAACCGAACGGACAGGCCAGGAGCAGGTTAGTCTGCCACTTTCTACGCCTTTGAGTTACACTTCAAATCTGAGGCCGATCCCTCCACACTTGTTTAACTTGTCCGTGAGGTTCACTACAATCTTCACAGCTGTGGGTTTTTTTTAAGAATCTGAAATAATAAGAGAACAATCACATTTATGCATACATAGTTACTAACCATTTCTGGTGCTCTTAATTCCTTTGTATAGAACTATATTTCCATCTGGTTTTATTTTCCTTCTGCCTGAAGAAATTCTTCTATCATTTTTTATAATACAAGTGTGCTGGTGATGAATTATTTCAGCTTTTGTATGTCTGAAAACAGCTTTTCCTATTTTGTGAAAGATATTCTTGCTGACAGTAGAATTCTGGGTTGACAGTTTTTTCCTCTCAGTACTTCAAAGATGTCTCTTCACTCTCCTGCGTGTGTTGTTTCTGATAAGAAATCTGCCGTTATCCATATCTTTGTTCTTTTCTGTGTAATGTGTCTCTTCTCTCTGGGTTCTTTTAAGTTTTTTGTTGTTGTTCTTTACTTTTGGCTTGTTCTTTATTCTTGGTATGATGTACCTGATTGTGGTTTTCTTCATGGTTTTTAGACCTGTGCGTTTATACTTTTTATCGCATTTGGAAAATCTTCAGCATTCAGTGTCCTCTACTCCCTTCTTCAGAGACTTCAGTTGAAGTTATTCAGTTATAATTGTTTCTATTATTCTTATAATCCGAGTTTACTAATCTTTGCTCTGCCATGTCTAATTGCTGTTAATCCCACCTCATGTGTTTTTCCTCTCACACATAGTTTTCATCTCTAGAAGTTTGAGTCTTGTTATATCTCCCATGTAGCTTGTTAACTTTTTTGAACACATGGAATAAATAATAGCTTATTTAGTGACTTGGCTGCTGATTCTAACATCTGTATCAGTTCTGGGTTGGTTTTGTTTGATTCCTTTATCATCTCATGATGCGTCTTATTTTCCTGCCTGATGATTTTTTATTGAATACAAGACCTATATTACTTTGAGGTTGATGATAGCAGTTTTTAGTATAAATATATATGCAATAGCCCTTTGAAATCTCACTCAAAGAGGTATTCCATAGCCATCTTACGAAATTTCTAGAACATATCTGTAAATTTGACTGCAGTCTGTTTTTTGCAACAGCAGTCATGAATCAGTGCTTGGTGTTGGGCATATTGACATCCTGTGCACAGATGAGGTTCTTTTAGTGAAGAGAAAGAAGTAAATTCGTAGTAGATAAACACTAATAGTGCTAGCCAGAAATTGTAACTATTGAAGAGTTCTGAATTGTGCCACACTAAGGTGCTTTTATTCATAGATCTCTGCATAAAATCACAAATAAGTAGGATTTTGTTCCCTTTTACATATCTCTTTCAAAAAAGAGTTTTGCTAAAATGTCTTTGTCCATTCAAGGACTGTAAACATCAACGCTGTGTGACCGTCTCTGTAGCAGGTTTTAAATAGAGCTGTCATCGGTTAGGAGGAGAAACCGGATCTTAGGGAACACACTGGCAGACGCTGAGCCTGGCGGTGGTTACATTTTCAGATGTTACATACCAGTGAAAGGATTTTTGTTGAGTCAACTGACAAGTGCTTTTAAATTGCAGTAACTTCCTTCTATTTTCCAAGTTACTCTTCTTTTACCTTTGATTTTTTAGTTAGCTTATTCTGTGTCTACTGTTTTCTTCTCAGTGTCCTTCCTTTTAGGTCCACTTTTCTCTGGTTCCTCGGTCAACTCTCCTTTTTCTTATAGAAGTGATACTATCATAAGAGCATACATAAAAGACCAATAATATTTTGACTTCCTTGAGCTTTTAGCTGGCATTTGCATTTTAATTAGTCTGATTCCCGTTCCTGTAGGTGTCCTTCAAGTAGTGAAGCAATGTGTCCAGATCCCAGTTTTTGTGATGATTCGGCCACGCGGAGGTGATTTTTTATATTCAGATCGTGAGGTTGAGGTGATGAAAGCTGACATTCATCTTGCCAAGCTTTACGGTGCTGATGGTTTGGTATTTGGGGCACTGACTGAAGATGGACACATTGACAAAGAACTGTGCATGTCCCTTGTGGGTAAGAATTTGTATCTGAGACCAAATAGCTCTGAATGATGATTGCATTTAATATTCCCGATACAGAAAATCACAATGACAAAACTGGCTTTTCAGTCACATCTGTAGGCACTTATAGTCAGTCACCTTTGACACACAGTAGTTACTGAGATGCTTGGGCAGAGGGTGTGGCATAGCCTTCCTGACGCTTTTCAGTTGCCATAGATCTGGTTTTGCTACTGCTCCTGAACCGCTGAAGGACAGTTTACCTTGATTCCTTTAATTATTGCACCAAAACCACAAAAGCTGTTGCATTGGGTGAGGATGGGGAGATGTGGAGAGGACGGAAGTAAACTAGAAGTCAACTATATTACTAGGTCAAAGTACTGAAGATTCTCAGAGGAGAGAGTAGTAAATACAATGAACGCTGCTCTTACAGTTGCCAGATTGTATAACTTTAATTTGGTGCCTGTAAGGAGAGGGCGATCCTTTTTTTAAATATAATAATTAGATTAATGGAAACATAGGACTTTTGAATTTGGAGGGCTGCCATTTTATTATTATTTCAGTTCACTTGGGGTAGGAAGGTACCTGAAAGCCCCCTCCCACGTGGAGAACACTGTATATAGCAGTCACTGGTGATCTCTTCATTCACGTTGTTATGTGACTTTCTTTCATAGCTATGTGTCGTCCTCTGCCTGTCACTTTCCACCGAGGTGAGTCATTTCCATTTTAGAAGTTCTGTTGAATAGTGTCACTTATCTGATTTCACCAAATGCCACAACCTTTTTTTGGAACAAGATTCTGTAGTGTTACAGTGTTACCGATTGGTTTCTTTATACTTATCTTGGGGCTAACAGTTGTAAAGTTAGAAATGCACAACTTCTAGAATATATGAAGCCTTAGTTGTGAAAAGTTGTTCAAAATATGTGGTGGTGAAAAAAATAGATGGTTGTGGTGGGGGGTGTAATAGAGGGAGAGACAAAGCATTGCCTGCAAGTGTATGTACTTGTCACAGCATTCCAAGCAAGAGTCCTGAGACTCGTTTTTATTGGATTGCCTTAGGGCATACGCAGCCCCCAAAGGAGTAAAGTTACTGTGGCCAGTGAAATGAAATTTACTGCCTGGCTTAAGCTAGACAAGACCATTCCTGGAGCTAGGAGTGAGGTCAGCTTTCCCAGAAGAATTTATGATTCATGGGCAGAGAGGGGTGGATATCTGAAGAAGAATTAGATTCTGTTAGGAGGGAAGAAAGAAGGTATACATGCTGGACAGACAATGAACAGGTAGATGTTCACCATAGTGCCCTAAATTGCTTTACATTATTGATAGCTTATCTTCATCAGAGTAATTTCTGAAATAAATTAATTTCATATGAAAATACTTCCTGTCTATAAATCAGATATTTATAATTTCCACACACTTGCCAAATATTGGTAAAATGAAGGAACAAGCATCAGTTTTGCCTTCAGAGGGCACTGCTATTGCACAAGAAAAGAGGAAGTCTTTAGTCAATTTTTTTTTATTTGATAGTATGCTTGAGAAATTGTTGAATGTTTTTTTGACCTTTGAGTAAGGATTCAGAGATTAGGGTAAGAGTAGACACCAGCACTTGCATCCATTTATATAAACTAGAGACAAAGTATTTATTGCCCTGTTTTTCTTTAAATGGGTAATGTCACCAGAAAACTGTTTTCTTGTCTTGCTATTTAGCAGTGCTTCTCATTAACTAGCAGTAACTAAAAGATGTTAGGCTGCTTAAAAGTCAGAACCTTGAGGCTAGTCAAAAATTTTTTTGGAATATGATGAGTAATTTTAATGAATAAACATCTGAAAAACAGTTTAAAATTTGATATGCTAAATAATTTAAAATAAGCCCATCACATTGAATGTATTTTTTTGTTCTAAAACTAAGAAAATCATTCCAAATTTCTGTTCTTTTCTTTTGCAATCACAAAATTGACTTTTTAGTCACATCTGCAAATACTAACTTATATAAGTTTATTAAATTATTCAGTAAGTTCAACAGAAATATTTTCATGTTCTCAAAATTTTATGTTGGCCTGGGTTCACTCATGTATTTAAATGAGGTAGTATGTGGACCAAGGCCTTTTCTAGAACTGGTGAGTAATGTTTAATTCTACTTGTTCTGTTTGTCTGAGCCTTAAGGTAGACTTCACCAGTTTTGAGTCACCTGCCTATCACATTTACAATTTTATCATACCTGATTGCTACCTGTGCAAATTTAATAATTTTCTTAAAGTAAATTCTAAGTAAATTTATTTTAAAGAGAAACTTTTATAATTAATGAAAACTGGAAACTTTTCACTCATCTGCACTTCATTTAATAAATGCATCTATTCAAATGTGCACCACCTAAATGATCATACACACCACCAGTGGCGTGCAGATTATGGTGTACCGGTAAACTGGCTCTTGGGGAGAAAAGAGGCCCAGTTAGTGGCATTTGTTGATTGTTGCGGTTTAAATACTCTCACCTTCAGTGATTTCAAGCTGCCAATGGATTAATGATCATATTTGCAAAATTTCTGAATATTTAACAGTTGGCTCTTGCACGCCAACACAAGCCAAGTCCAGCTCACCACTGTATACATACTACATTTTAGAAAGCACTGTGTCAGTGATATCTGTTCAGAGTGCAAATCAATTTTATTTATTTCAGCCTTTGACATGGTTCACGATCCAGTGGCAGCTCTAGAGACTCTTTTAACCTTGGGATTTGAACGAGTGTTGACCAGTGGATGTGACAGTTCGGCTCTAGAAGGGCTACCTCTAATAAAGCGACTCATAGATCAGGTACACACAGTTTCTTTCTTTTTGTCCTACGACTGTTGTGGTTACTTCTGATATTCTGTTGTTCAGCTAGGCTGTGAAACGAAATATTACTGACTTTATGTTTACCATTTGGAAAAAGCAGGCATGCAGTAATATGTTTATGTAATTCTTATATCTTTCATTTGAGCGTTTTCAGTAACTAAGGCTCTTAAAATCAGATTATAGACAATGCCTAAGGATCTTATCTAGTTTGGGTAACCAAAGCAAATTTTACTTTTTCTCTGCCATCAGCATTGCATAGTTTTAAACCACATCTTCTCACTGGCAGTCTATGTGTACTCAGGGATCCCATATAAAATTTGAGATAATTATCATTTTTAGGTGATTTCTAATACTAAAACTATATTCTTCTCTCATCTCTTTCTATGTATCAAGATAGGAGGAAGTACAATATTTTCTCTTGTACGCTCTAGTGTGTTGTAGAGCATGTGGAAGATGGCTTTGTAACTGGGGTGTGCTGTGTTTTTCTGACCTCAGTCCAGAGGCGTTCTAAGTTAGTGAGTATAAGACTGAGATGAGAGAGTTTTGGATTTGAGACTCAGGTTTGAAATTTATTTGCTGTATAATATTGAATAAATTACTAACCTTTAAACCTCTGCCCTTATTATATGAACTGTTAAAAGGACTTATCTAAGAAATAGAAGATCAAAAATAGGAACAGTAAAATGGCAACAAACTCACAACTATCAACAACTGAATCTAAAAAACAAAAACAAAAACTAAGCAAACAACTAGAACAGGAACAGAATCACAAAAATGGAGATCACATGGAAGGTTATCAGTAGGGAGGGAGAGGGACAATGGGGGGAAGGTACAGAGAATAAGAAGCAGAATAGGTAGGTACCAAAATAGTCAGGGGGAGGTTAAAAATAGTATAGGAAATGTAGAAGCCAAAGAACTTCTATGTATGACCCACGGACATGAACTGTGGGGTGGGGGGAGTGCTGGAGGGTGATGGGGGTAGTGCAGGGAGGAGGGGATAAAAGGGAGAAAAAAGTTGGGACAACTGTAATAGCATAATCAATAAAATGTACTTAAGAAAAGAGTAAATAACCAAAATAATAAAAAAGGCATAGAAAAATTTGTTTAAAAAAAAAATAAACCTCTGTTTCCTCAAGTGTGAAATTGAGATAAGTTTGAGTCTTCCTGTGTAGGGTTGCTCTAAGGATTGGTAAAGATAAGCTATCTAAGAGCCATAGCACAGGGTTTGACATATAAGACATCTTAATACATGTTAGTTTCTATTATTATTATTACTGGTATTAATAATATTATTTAGTGTTCCTGGGTAGACATTTGTTTATGTGTGCTTTTCTATAGCCATGAAAGTAATTTTTGGAAATTTCACATAAAGATCTGATGTGACTTTGCTAATCTGGAACTTACTGATTTTACAAATATTTATTAAGTGTATAGTAGAGCAGGGCATTTGTATTATGGTGATGTCGGTGTGTGTGTGTGTGTGTGTGTGTAAGTGTAACCACTGCCCTTACAATCTAGTGCACAACCGGCACTTTTAATAGAGCTGGCAATTTTCATGGAATGCTATAAAAAAAAGGTACTGCGGGGACACATGGAGGACAGGAATTAACTCCAGATTTAAGGGATGGGGGTTGGCAGTAGTTAGCTTCCTAGAAGAAAAGACATCTACACTGTGAGGTCTTACTCATTTGGAAGATAATTAGGAGTTATCCATGTAAAAGGGAGTAGAGGAGAGGGGGAGTGGGGTAATGCTCATGTAGAATAAATATTATGTGCAAAGAAGTGGAAACAACAGTGAGCACAACTAAGATATTGAAGAATTACTATAATATTGAATGAGAAGAGAAGAATACTGTCCAGAGTCTCGAAAACTATTTAAGAGTTTATATTTTATCCCTTGTGTGCTGGGGAAGCCTACAGGGTTTTAAAATAGAAGAGTTGATGTATCAGGTTTCCGTTTTTAAATTGTTACTTAGAGGGAGTAGAGAATAATTGCCGTAGTCACATACTGCATTTTAAATCCCTGTGTGTGTGTAAGAGATTTGTAGTTTAATCATGGCTTGGCAGGAAGAGCTGGGTTAACTTTTCTTATACACTATCTTTTAAAAAAAATAAAAAAGGTATATAACATGCTTTGATATACGTATATATAATGATTACAGTCAAGCTCATATCCATTTTTATAGTTCGTGTGTGTGTGTGTGTGTGTGTGTGTGTGTGTGTGTGGTAAGAACACCTGAAATCTATTCTCAGTAAATTTTCAGTACTATTAAATATGGCATTATTATTATTATTATTGAAACCAGAAAAGTCAGCATTTGGGCTGCCTGTCACTACCAGAATCAATAAATGGAGACAAGGATTGAATCTTTCAGGGTGCTTTATTCATATGCTGGTGATCTGAGAAGAGTCAGGTTATGTGCCCTCAGTTACTAGCTTAACATCTCTTCTCAAGCCTACCTTTTTATAAGGAGAAGAAAGGGTAGGTAAGGGTTTTAGGAAAGAGGTTACCATATTTTGCTGTGTATAATGCCCACTGATGTCTTTGGCCCAAGCTTTCAGGGAAAAAAATCTTTTGCTTTAATTTTTAAATTCAATTATTTTTTTATTTATATTTAAGTACTCGTTTTTTGTATTATAAAGGAATTTTAGCATTTATTTTTGAACACATGGTACAAGAAATTTTATGTAACAAATAATTACAAAACACAAGAACAAATTCAAGGTATTCCAGGCACCACCCATGTATAATGCGCATCCTTATTTTTCCTTCAAAAATTTGGACAAAAAAATGCACATTATAAACGGCAAAATACAGTAATTGGATGAGTTACAGGCCAGCAGCGATTTTTCCTATACTTCTTTATCTGTTGATCAACAATTCTTTATCTGCATCACAACAGTTCCATCCCTGGAACACAATGGGTACCATCTCCATCATTTGCAGACCCATGGGGCAGAAAGGCTGGATTGCTTCTCAGCCTCCTCGAGTCATGCAGGTCATGCATTCCAGTTCCTGGAATAACAGCTTTCCACACGCATTAATCACTTAAGGCTGTCAACTATGCCTGAAGCTAAAATCTTTAACTCTTGGATTCCCTATCAGTCCCTGTTACTTAAATACTAGTCTTGGGGTTCTGATTTTGCACAGTGTAGAATATAATTTGTTGTTGGCTCATACTATACAAAAGAATGTATTTTTTTACACCTTAATATTGTGATATGCAACTAAAACAATTTTCTAGCAATCCACCATTTTTGTCTATGACCACTCTTCCTAAGTCATTTACTAGTTTCTGTTTCTCTTTTTGCACCCACATATCATTTCTTACCCTCACTTTTTTGGGAGATCAGATTTATTTATTCTTTAGCAATTGAAGTATTAAATGATGACAGTTTTTATTCTATCTTTAGTAATGTTGTATTCATTATACTTGAAATTGTTTAGCTTTCTCATAGAAAAAAGAAACCCAAACATAAACCTTTATACTATCTACCTACTAGTTCTGCAGCACAATTTTAATAAAAGTTTTTACTGATAATTGGCCAATTTATGTGGCATGGGCAGAGAAATATTAAGAGTGATTCTAAAGTGGCCAGTCTTGTAAGTCAAGAGCTCTGATCTTTGATCCATTGCTCAATCCACATCAATATCTGAGTGATACTGTCCTCTAGATCTTCTGGTTTATTGCTGGGCAGCTGATGCACTATTTCTTTCTTGTAGGTTGCTAATACTTCATAAAGAACTTGAAAAATTTCACACTCAACATTGTCTTTTAGTTTCTTCTTATTATAACCCCTTGTTTCAAGTCTTTTGTGCATACACTGTTTTCTGTTTTCAGCACAAAAACTATGCGAAACCAGCATTCAGGGAAGAAATCACAACCATGGTAATGAACAGTACCTCTGCCTTCACTCATTTGGTTTTCTAACTCATCGACTGCTTTTTCGTCATCCAAAATGAGACAATCATACTCTTCATCATAGCCATCATATAACTGCCCTTCTCGAGCTAAGCCACTCACATTAATGTATTTCAGTCCTGATCTTGTTGCAAGTTCTTTGCCTAGCCTGGTTTTTCCAACCCCCGGTGTACCAGTGAGCGGGGTGTTTGGAAGCAACATGGTCCTCACTGCGATGGCTCCTTATCCTCACTTTCTTTAAACAAAAAGTTTGGAGTCCTTTTCATAGGCTTCTACAGTATATCTAGCTCTTTAGAGTTTGTTGCTTTGCTACAGAAAATTCCTCAAGGAACAATCATATTGAATGTTCACCTGAACTCTACACTGTTAGTTAACTTATAGCTCATTAAAGTATCTATAGCTTGTCTGGAAAGGAGGAAAAGGTTGTTTCTCCCTCTCGTCATGGCCATCTCTGTAGTCTTCCCTACAGCTGTCCCCTTCCCTTTTCAGTGCTTTTATGCTATCACTGCTTTTGAGACTTTCTGCTTCTCTTCCTTTTTTTGGCATTTGTTATTGCTGGTGCTAGTCAGTTTTTACTTTATTCCCTTCTTTTGGTTTCTCTTCTCTTCTGTTCCCTTGTATCCTCTTTCTTCTTTACCCTTCTGCCCCCTTCCCACACCAGACATGAGACCTCTTCTCCTCTCCTCCCCATTCGCCTTCCCCACACTAACCCCATCTTTCAGTTTTCTCATTTGTCCTGACTGGACATGATGTAGAATTAAGTGTTTTTTCAACATTAATTATTTCTATTGAATACAGTAGTTGAATATTTCATTGTTTTATGGAAAAAGAAACTAAGTTATGGGTGGTTCTTGATTGAATTTTTTCCATTATTCTGCATCACTCAGTACAAGATTGTCTGCCCAATCCTGAGTTGGATAGAGTGTAGGATGAATGCATGTGTAAGCTGAACAGTTGAGGCAGATGACTTGGAATTGTGTTGGCTTGGCTGATTGGCTGATCCACTGTTAAAAACCCATCTCAGGGAATCCACATGTGAAAAATTTCACTTTGTATAATGTAAAGATTTTATTCTGCAAATTATTATAAGCCTGACATAGCATGTACTTTTTTTCTGTCCTTGGTACCTACCTGTTACTAATAGTTAACTAGTTAGTGGTTAACTACTAGTTGTAATTAACTAGTAGGAATTAACTAGTAGTAGTAGTTAATTCCACTACTAGTAGTTCCACTAAGTATGCATTTGTAATAGGGTGATTTCCTTTTGACTTTCAGTGATATATCACCAAAATTTATTTAGGAAATGTGATGGAGATTGGAATGAAAGTAAGGAAATTTCAATACTTCTAGAGTAAATTAAGTCCAGTATTATTACTTAAAACCTAGTTAAATGGATCGATGATCTTATTTAATTGGTATGATAAGCTAGGGAATTAAGTCAAGGATACAGAATGGGAGTAGATTTTTCCCAGGAATTTACAGTAACACTGTGCTCTTTCTTCACTGCTGAAATCTTGTTTAAGTTCAACTGCTTCTGTCCCATCATACACCAAGAGCTCAGATCAGTGTCATTTTTAGTAATGACCTTGCTTAAGGTGGTGTGATTAATCAGTATTTATATTGTATTCTCCTATTCTTTGTGTTTGTAACAGTACAGATTTTTAATGCCTTGCAATAAAATAACTGGAGAGAAGGAGTTACTATGTTGAATATCTTACTTATCCAAGATCCCAAAGAAACAGAAAAGATCTATTGAAAATTGAACACTAATAGTAATCTTTAAAATTTAACTTATGTTTCTGTTCTCACTGCCTTACTATCTCATGTAGATTAAAATTCACTTGTTTATTTTTTTTTCAGGCAAAGGACAGGATTGTGGTAATGCCAGGTATTTATTTATCCGTCCGTTCCCTAGTGTGCCGCTGCACTGTAGTAGAAGAGGAGCCAGGAGGCAGGGCGGAGTGGGGGAAAGTGTCAGCCCACGGCGTTCGGAAAGAACGCGTCATTTGATTAACGTGTTTAAGATTGGAAGATCTGTGCTGGAATTTAAAGCTTTAGATGAAGAGGAGAACATTCTAGAAGGGATAAACTCAGAAAAACAAGAGAAGAAATAGGTTAGGATTGGGCTTTCTCCATGTTTGCTCTCCCACAGTATAGAGTTTTGTGAATGTGGATGTTCATCCCTGGTAAGGCACACTAAGTTTGCTGCTACACGATGCTAGGGCCAAATGTCCAAGCTGTTAACAAGGTGTAAGCAAATAATATCCCGGATAAATACAATACTCAGGTCCTAAAAATCTCTGATTGCCAAGTTCTCCTCGTAGTCAGAACAGTCAGATCGCATGCCCCCATGATGATAGCTGTGAGATCGATGCAGTGCACACTGGCTCATAAGAAATGAACAATTTTCAAAGAATTAAATAAGGCAACCTAGAATCAGAGAGAGACAAAGGTACAGATTGTCTTAATTTTTTATTATTAAATTTCTCAAACATATAAAAGAGTATAAAATAGCATATATTCATTTCATAGATTTAACATTTTGTAACATCGGTCTGCTCATCCTGAGGTGTTTAGAGTTCAGTTAAAAGTGCTATGACATTCTATCTTTGTGCATCTTTAAAAATCAGAGCACTTTACTGTGACCACCGGACCGTGATCATG
The DNA here is from genome assembly GCA_007922815.1 of Macrotus californicus. Taxonomy (NCBI): domain Eukaryota; kingdom Metazoa; phylum Chordata; class Mammalia; order Chiroptera; family Phyllostomidae; genus Macrotus; species Macrotus californicus. Next base: position 12,115 of record VMDR010004115.1, on the reverse strand, counting down.
TTTATCAGAATAAACACGGATTCTCTAACGCTGTTTAATGCTCAGCGGTACTCTCCTTTCTCTAGTTGCCGCCAGAGTGTTTTTATAGCTGATATATTCAAATCAGGAGCCCATCGAAGAATAAGTATTGCACTTGGTTATTATCCTACTATTATTTAATATAGAAGTTTTCCTTTTCTTTTTCTGTTTTTTCAAAATGAAATTTAAAAAGTTTGGGCATTTATCTTGTAAAAATGTCCTGTTTTCTGGATTTATCAAATTGTTTCTTTTTGATACTGTTTAGCTTGTATGTCCTAGTCTCTACATTTCCTATAAACTGGTAGCTAGATCATAAAGCTTGATTCGATTCTGGTTGAATATTTTGGTAAGGCTGCTTCATGGGCTATTCTGTGTATGTCATATTATATCACATCAGAAGGATGTGTTGCAGTGTCTGGTTGTCTCACCACTAGTGATGCCAAGACTGACCAGGGGTCAAAATGGTGATAGCCAAATAAAGGCCAACTTTTAAAGAGAGGCCATATAAAGGGATAGTGTCAGAAATTTAGGAAAGTTTTGCCTTGTCGCAAGTCCCTGAAACATGAGCAGATAGAAAGCATATGTTATCTGTGAAATTTGAGACCCTTTGTTAATTAATCAGGGAATGTTAAAGAGACTTAACTGAGTCTAATGTGTTTCCATTTAAGACTAAATATTTAGTCTTAATAACTAATAGCCAGACTTAGATAATTGTTAATATTAAGATTGCCTTTGCTTGTTATATAGTTACTAAGTTATCTGCTATGTGCGAGGCATTACTTGGGATGCAGAGGTACACAAGAAACTACTTCCTCAAGAGGCTTAGCAGTCCTAGGTGAGAAGATGCTGTAGATGAAAATATTTGTGGCCATTTAACAAACTTTGCCAAGCAAATGATAATTATATGCCAAGTTCTTTGGAGATATGAGAAAAACAGAAATGAATAAGAAGTAATCCGTTTACTTGAGGAACTCACAGAATAGATCTATAAATAAATTTTTACCATCTCATAAAAATAAGTACCAAAAAGCAAAAATTCCTAGGTAAGTGAAATGGAATGCCTGATAAGTATTCATTATTGAGAAATATAAAGATAAGTAAAATGTAGTAGTTTTCCTATAGGGGTGTCCAACCTGCAGCCTGTGAGCTGCTTGCAGCCCAGGATAGCTGTGAATGCGGCCTGACACAAAATCGTAAACTTACTTAAAACATTATGAGATTTTTTTTGTGATTATGTGTCGCAATGTATTTAATGTGTAGCCCAAGACAACTCTTCTTCCAGTGTGGCCCAGAGAGGCCAAGAGGTTGGACACCCCTGCATCTAGGGACTTTCATAATGAAGCTTATAACAAATTTAGGCACCAGTTTCCTCATCTGTAAAGAGAGGATATTGAACTAATTGTCCTTCTAGGTTCTGACTTTAAAGATGTGTTACTTTTTGTTTGGAAAATGTTTTATCTGTGTCCTAAAATTGCTGATAACTGGAGCAAATGGTTTCAGTGGCCAGGTGTCCTGTTATTTGTTAGAAGGAAATAACATGTTTGTATTTCAGTCCTTATAACGAGCTCTGGGGGAAGCAATTATCCCTCTTTTATTGGTGAAGAAAATTGAGGCTCAACTCAATGGTTTGACGTAATTTACCTGAGATCATAGCTGTGAAGAGTTACAGTGGTGAAGCTAGAATTCAAATCCAAATCTGACTCCTCAGTCTGTATTCTTTTTACTTCCTAGGGCTCAGTGGTGTTAGTGTGCCACTAAGAGAATAGTTTATGAGTCCGAAAGAGTGTTTCAAGTCAAGTTACTTCAGCAACCTGAACAGCTTGAGATACAAAGTACATATTTTATCGGTCATTAAAAATATTTATTGAATACTCCTATACATTAGGAGATGAAGATGTAAAAATGAATAATCTTATATTTATAATCTGGTATCAGTTGAGAATATGATTATGTATAAATATGTAAGAGATTGTTCATCAAAAATGTATAAATATGTAAGAGAGTGTTCATCAAAACAAATGAGTGATCATAAAGTATTTGAATGTACAGTTTTAGTAAAGGAGAGTTAGATTCTTCTGTGAAGTGAAACAAAAAATCAATATTATAATGAATAAACTGTATAACACGTGGCATTATTCCCACGTCCAATGATATCAGTGTGGTCTTTGAATTCTGGTCCAGAGAGAATCTTGGAGGTTCTCTTTCAGACACATTTCTGAGGCTGTGCTTTCATAGCTTTGTCCTCAAGTCTATCATTCTTTTGTTTTAATTTGATTTTTTCTTTAATTGAGGGGGAGCAGGGATAAGATGCTTGGTGATTTTCCTTGCCCTAGAGTAACCTTCTTAGATTTAAAGTCTGTAACATATAACATTGTTATGTAAACCAATGGACATAGAAGATTCCATATGTTCTATGACCTTATCAGTTGTTCTGCAGAATCTGTAGTTTATCTTTCATCAGTCTTTTCTAACTTTATTCTAGCTTAGTAGGTAGAGCACGCAGTCATTATTATTCATTAAAGTGTATGCAAAATTATATTCTACTTAATGTATTACTTATTTTTCCCAACAGGGGGTGGTATAACAGACAGAAATCTACAAAGAATCCTTGAGGGTTCGGGTGCTACAGAATTCCACTGTTCTGCTCGGTCTGCTAGAGATTCAGGAATGAAGTTTCGGTAAAAGTGTATTTTTCAACGCATACAAGAAGGGCTGAGATTAATCTTTACTTCCCAACATAGGAAAACTTTAGTTAATGGCATGATAAATGAATGGAATGTTGTGATTAGTCCATAAGTATTGCAGTGGTTCTTACCCTGCCGTAAATAAGTGGGCTCTTCGGAACATTTAATCCTTAAGTCATTGTTCAACGTAGACCAGTTAATAGTCAACTAAGTTAACAGCGAAGCTTCAAATGAGTGAGATAAGTATATGTGCTCACCCTCCGGTGCTTTCCTTTAGCAAACGTAGTAACTGTGGTGTAAGGACAGAAGAGTCATAGTTAACTTTTACCCCTCCTACCTTTAATATTGAGTCTTCCCTTACCCTTGCTCTGTTTTCAGTAATTCTGAAATTTTATTACCATTAAGGAATTGAAACTGTTATGTGACTTGAGAGGACTCCTGTAATTTAATGGTTAGCAGTTGATTATTTATAAGTTTGGGGAAAATGTGATGTAAAAGAAGCAAGAGCCTTAGAACTTACATTTCTAGATACAAAATCAATTGTACTGTTTGGCAGACTTGGCTAGTATATGTTTCAAGTCATTAATCAATAAAAATTATGAAGTATAGCAGTCCAGGGTCCTTGATTTACCCTTGTTCTAGGCCATGAAATAGCCTATAAAACGAAATGCCGGTAGGAGGGCTTATTTAACAACTTATATAATTATCTGTTCCTTTATTGTGTCTATTGCAGAAATTCCTCTGTTGCCATGGGAGCCTCTCTTTCTAGCTCAGAATATTCTCTAAAGGTAACAGACGTGACTCTAGTAAGGACTTTGAATGCTATAGCAAAGAATATTCTGGTTTAGCTGGACCTCTCTGAGAGACCTGGATGTCACAGGATGAAGACAGAAGAGTAGTTTACAGCTCTCTGTGACACAGCTTTAGCCTTCTTCCCTGGCCAGAACAGTCACGGCCTTTAAGTTCCACATGGCTATGGAGAATGTTTCCAAGAAGAAAAAGAACTTGAAACAGAGCTACAATCATTACCTTCACTTAACCTTGCCAGCCATCTTCATTGCCATGGCTAATCTGATCTGTGCTGCTTCCGTAGACAGAGGCTTAGTCTGTTTTCATTGGCTTTAAATGATGAACTGAGAAAATTCAGCTACAAGGTATGAATTTAGAGTGTGACTTCAGGGTCAATTTCATAGCAATATTTTGCTTTTTTTTTTTGTAAAATAAAAATGTCCATGCTATTAATGGTAGAGTCTCTTATTTTTACCCTGAATACAGTCAAGTATGAAAGGGAAGATTTTTGTTTTGTTTTTTCCTCCATTTTCAAAATCTTTTTATTATATATTCATTGGATATGGTGCCCTGGGGAAGATGCTAAGGATACAGAGTAAAACGGTACTTCATAAAAATTCCCAGACTTGGGAAGCAGGATGTAAAAGTTCCCTGACTTTATAAAGACAGAAGTGATCTCTTGTGCTGACCAGGTTCCCTCTGCCTCTGTTTCCAGATAAGAGGAATGGCTTAACCACAAGGTTCATCTGACAGTTCACAAAGACCTGTTATAGCCTTTCCGTTGAGGCTACAGATCGGGAGAGTGTGGTCTGATGATGAACAGGTCCCAAATGGGGAAGTCCATTACTAGCTTTATCTGTCACTTTGATATTTATAATTTCATTTTATACTAACAACACACTAGTAATGGAACTGTTGTTTCTATATTAGGGGAGTCACTGAAGCTTAATATGAAGAGCCTGCCTTTGGTTAGGAAGCTAGTTTAATGGAGCCTCTATGAATAGCATGCATACATCTAGGTACTTAGGAAAGTGTACACTAAGAGCCTTGCCTTTGTTTAAATGTGTCCCTTCCTTCACTTTTAAATCTTAGTTCCTTTCCTCACTTTTTCAGGTACAATTTCAATGTAGAATATTTGTTAAGTAATTTATGAAAAATGAGAGGCAGACTATTTAAAAATCAACAATAACCTCAGTGGTTTTTTTCCTCGCTTATTCAGACTTACTAAAGATAAATATTTCAAAAAGAGTCTTCATGATTGGCTTTGGAATATAGAGGCAGAGGTGTAAGAGTCATACACACAGGCACGTGTACTCATGTTTAGTATTTTGGCCTGACCCCCCTCTGCTTGGACTTCACTGTTTTCTAAAGAAAAGAGCAGACCTTCTCTATTTCACTCTCCTCTCTGTTTTATCAGAACAGATTAGCTAGGGATTTGAGAGGTGGTGGAAATTGCTCAAAGTTTAACAGCAAATTAACATTGTTTGAATACTAGGTTACTAACCTCCAGTCTTCTGCTTTAAGATGCTTCCGGAACGTTGAAGTGGTATAGAGAGTGACATTCCTGGGCAAATCAGGCAAAGTTCAAGAAATTCAGTTAACTTTCTCTGCTTAAAATCTGGCTCCAAGTTTTAAGCAGAGAAAGTTAATTTCTTGAACTTTGATTTTCTCATTTGTAAATCAGGAATAATAACTACACCATGGTTTCTGGTTAAATGATATATTAAAGCACCAAGTACATAGTAAGCACCATGAAATGTTAGTTCTTTTCTTCTAGGTTAACTTTCTAGTATCAGCCTTTGATAGTTTAAAAGCCCTTCCCAGGAAGCCAGATGTTGAGTATTGAAACCAATGCTTTGTGCCTTCCACTGTGTAAATTAAAAGCAATATAAGGTCATCCCTGCCTTGATTTTATTTTTCTACACCTTAGTCCTGTTTTAAAATACTTACTGGTTATTTCATGTGTATAAGTTTCTTCTCAACAGTATTGTAAGTATTTTGAGGCTAGAGGAAAATGCCTTTATATTTTTATATATGTCTCTATACCCATCCAGTTTTATACTCACGCTGATTACGATGCCGGTGGTAAAGAGCACTGTCTGCTGATTATTGCCAAGTATCTTCTGTATGCCCCTCCAAACCCACTCTTCATTTTGCTCTGTAAACTGAGTCCAGCAGCATTAAAGAAATTACGCACTGTGACCAAGTAGGATTTATACGGTACCAGTAATGCAAAGCTGGTTTAACATCAAATAATCAGTGTAACACACTATACTGATAGAGTACAAAAATCACATGATCATCTCGACCCAAAAAAGCATTTAACAGAATCCAATACCCTTTCATAATAAAAACACTCAACAAACTTGGAATAGAAAAGAACTTCCTCAACCGAATAAAGAGCATCTATCAAAAAACAAACAAAAATAAACCCTACACAGCTAATATCATACTTATTACTCTCTCCCTAATATACAGAAGATATCCACTCTCACCACTTGTACTCAGCATTGTACTGGGGGTTCTAGCCAAAGGTATTAGGAAAGAAAAGGACCTAAAAAGCACACAGGTTGGGATGGCTAGGGTTGGGGAAGTGGGGGTGGGAAATGGAGACAACTGTACTTGAACAAGGATAAAAAAAATGTGGAAGAAAAAGCACACAGACAAAAGAAAGAGGTAAAATGCTCCATTTGCAGGTGACATGACCTTATACATAGAAAATCCTGAGGAAGAGACACACAAAAAAAGAATAAATGAGCAAGTTTGCAGATTATAAAATGAATATACACAATTGATTATATCGTTATACACTAGCAATTAGCAATCCTAAAACGCAATTAAAACAATTCCACTTCTAGTAGCATGAAAAGGATAAAATACTTAGGAGTAAATTTAACCAAAGAGGTGTAAGACAGTAAGTAAACTGAAGACCATAAAGCATCGTTGAAAAATTTTAAAAGACATAATAAGTAGACATCCCATGTTTGTAGATTGAAAGTATTGTTCAGATAGCAATACTCCAATTGATCTACAGAATCAATGCAATCCCTATCAAAACCCCAGCTACCTTTTTAAACAGAAATGGACAAGCTGATCTAAATCTGGAAATACAAGGGACCCAGAATAGCCAAACAATCTGGAAAAAGAAGAACAAAGTTGAAGGACTCACACTTCATGATTTCAAATCTGACTACAAAACTACAGTAATTAAGACAATGTCATAGTGGCATAAAGATGAATGTATAGCTCAATGCAATAGAATTGAGAATCCAGAAATAATTCTTATAGTATGTCAATTAATATGTCAGTTGATTCCTGACAAGAATGCCAAGACAATTCATGCGGCAAAGAATGGTATTTTTAACATGATTCTGGGAAAACTGGACCTCCACATGCAAAAGAATGAAGTTGGAGCTTAACATCATGTACAAAAATCAACTCAAATGGATGCTAGGCCTAAATAAAAAAGCTAAAACATAGAACTCAGAAGAAAACAGTAATAAAATATGTGACCTTGGGTTAGATAAAGCCTTAGGTATGACACTGAAGTACAAGTGAAAAAAAAATGGGACTTTATCAAAATTGAAAAGTTATGCTCCAAAGAATAACATCAAGAAAGTGAAAGTACAACCCAGAAAACTGGAGAAAATATTTGCAAATCACATATTTGATAGGGGGCTTGTATTCAGAATACGTAGCGATTACTTGCAACTCAACAATAAAAATACAATCCAATTGCAAAGGATCTAAATAGCTGTTTCTCCAAAGAAGGTATACATTTGGCCACGAAAAGATGCTCAATGTTAGTTATTAGGAAATTCAAGTCAATGAGATACCACTTTACACCCACTAGAATGAGACTGTAACCCGAAAGACTGGCCATACCAAGGATGTGGAGCAGCTAAAATCTTCATGTGCTGCTGCTGGTGGGAATGTAAGTGGTGGGGCTGCTTTGTGAAAGGGTCTGGGAGCTTCTGAAAATGTTAAACAGTTGTCATATGGCCCAGCAATTCCACTTGTATGCATGTACCCAAGAGAATTGAAAACGTGCCCACACAAAAACTTGTACCTGACTGTTCATAGTAACATTATTCATCTTTTAGAGCTAGAGAATAAGCATTTTGCACTCTAATCAGAGACCATCAATACTAAAACTATTAGGTAAAAGATAGAAGCCAAATATCCACATGGTGCCAAAACATTGCCCTCTAGCTTATTTGCGAGTCATAAAAGTAGGAACCTCGTAAGGGAACTCTCTTGTTAACACCTCAACCCAGTAACAAATATTATTAGCAGTGGAAGACCACGCTGCTAAAGGACAGGATTTGAGAAGGGAAGAGGTCATCTGGAGTATATAACCTACGTTAGGAAATTGCAGTTTGGAAGTCTCCAACGTTAGAAAAGCTGAGTCGGGAAGGAGCTGTAACGGAGTGTGATGGTTAGCCATTGACGAAGCAAGAGTGAAATACAGACAGCACCAGCTCAGAGCGACCGACCATCCAGTTCGCTTGGAACTCTCCTGATTTTAGCACTGAAATTCCCACATCCTGGGAAACCGCTCAGTGCCAGGTAAACTGGAAAAATGTGGTCACCCTACCAGCTCAGTGAAATTGTCTTTGCCTCTTGGTCCTCACCTCCCTGCCCTAATCCTGGAATTAAGAATTGGGAGGAGGGGCTGAAATAACAAGGAAAATGACAAAAAGAATGACACTTTTCTCCCTAAGCCAAGAAAGGGGAGGGGCTTTAAATTGGATGTGAGTTTGTTTTGTGGGAGATAAAAATATTCCAAAATTATACAACTATGAATATGCTGTAAACATTGAATTATGTACACTTTCAATTGGTGGAGTGTATGCAATTCATATCAATACAGCTTTTTTAACAAAATGAATGTTTTAGATTAGATTAGCCTGGACCTTCTAGTACCTGAAAGAGGTGAAAAAAGTATAGGGTCTGCCTGAGATGTGGTCAAGGACAGCAAAAGAGGTTTGATACAGCACAACTGAAGACAATGATGGAAGCAAAATATTTCTTGTTTTCTATTTAGTTTACATGCTTCGATAAATTTGCTACACTAATTTGAATGGATTTCTGTTCCCTGCAACCAAGGATTATGACCAGGACGCCTGAAGAATACTCATTTTTTCCATTCCTACACAGGATGAGGCAGAAGTAGGTTTATAGTTGTGAGTACATGAAAATTTGTTCTTGTATTATTATTTATTAATTATTATTTTCCATACACACAACTATAGACCTACTTTTGCCCCATGCTGTATAGATACTAAATATTATCTTTGGATAAAATAATAGTAACATGTTTGTACTGCATTGCTCTGGTCCCTCAAAGCAATGGGTTTTTCTGTTTGTTTTTAAATCAAACTACCTTGGTATTATACCACTGGTCTATATTGGAGATGTAATAGAAAACAGTTATATAAAATATTTATATAGGTGTGTTATTGAGGACCTAGGGGAGACATTTAAAAAAATGTTTTAATCCTCACCTGAGGATATGTTTATTGATTTTTTTAGAGAGAGAGGAAGGGGGGAGAGAAAAAAACATCACTTGCCTTCTGTATGCATCCCAACCAGGGATCGAACCTGCAACATAGGTATGTGCCCCGACTAGGGATCAGACCTGCAATCTTTTGGTGTATGAGATGATGCTCCAACCCACTGAGCCACTCTGCCAGGATGACATACTTTTTTCTTTAGTATTAGTCTGAGGAGTAACTGAGCTTCTAAACAATTGATTTGTCTATATTTTATGTACATGGAATTATGTCAGTATCAAGACTTTCTTTATTAAATTTGTTGGGGTGACATAAGACATTTTTTCTTTTAGTCTGCCTCTTTTTTTCTGCAGTGGCTCCTGAAAGATGACACTTTCCTGGTGTGATCGTCAGTCTCTGAGCATCATTTTCCCTGCCCACTTGGGAGAGCATATAACCCAGGCTGGGTAGTTAGAATGCCTCATTCTTTTGTCCACATTTGATTGGTCCAGAGATGGGAACACAACACAGATGGGGTCGTTCAGAATCCTACCAAGGAATTTTTTCCCTGGAACTCTCAGAAAATAGACTCTCTGCTTACATTAGAATTGTTGGCCATGAGAACCCTGTAAGCCTAGGGCTTTTGTGGCTCTCTGCCAGCAAGTGAAAAGAGCCTACTTGAGAAACCGAGTGTGATTTTGTGTGATGAAATCAACTCACAGGTAACTGTCCTGAGGACAGTATTTGAGCCTCTGGACTGTCTGTGCCTAAAGCTAATCCCATTCATAGTCTTTTCTGTTAAATGAGCCAACCAATTTCCCCATTTTTGTTCATGTCAGTTTGATTTGGATCTCAGTGACTTGAAACCAAAAGTGGGCTGACTAAGACAGTTACTGATGAGGGAGCTCAAGCTTGCATCCCACGTGTAGCAGTGGGCAGGGTCATATGGAACGAATTTCGTCTCAACATCCTTATCCTTTTTTTTCTTCACTCGTTTTTTCTTGCCGTGTTTTATGTATTTTTGTAAGCCACTGCAAATCTTTTTTACAATAAGTCCACAGCGTAGCAACCTTTATTTAGTAAGGTTAAGAAACTTTCAGATTTCTGTATGTAAGTATGACAATTACAAGGGGAATCCTATTCAAATCCTATCTTTGGTAAAACAAAATTACTGGTAAGTCACTTGGTTTGACTGAGCTCAAAGGCCTCTGGTTAGAGTCCAGCTTTGGACATATATCTTACATAATGCACTATACACCTTGAGTTTGCTCAAAAGTCACTTAATAGTTTCTATAAAGGAGATTTTCTTCCAAATCATTTTTAAAAGATCCACTCACAGGATGCCGAAGAGATAACCCTTCCTTTCTTTATTGGTCAAAGGGTCTGTCATGTCAAAAGTCATGATTCTGAGAATAGCATATTTTATTTATTTAGCCCTTATTCATATGCCCAGCACTGTACTTGCTGCTCTGTGGATGTAACTTCTACAGTAAAAGGATTTAAAATTGAAATTATATAATTGAAATTATAGATCTTTTTCTTTAAGTAAAGGGTGGGCCTATTCAAAGTCCTTTAGCAAATACCACTTGGTAATCTCTCTCAAATATGTTCATTAAGTGCTAATGAAATCACTCTCCCAAGATTTCTACATGTATATGTGGACATATATGTAGAGATGCAGAGAAGTGCATATCTTACAGTCTTGGCAGTAGGCTAAATATTTGTTGAGCGAATTTTCTTAGGCCTGCTAGTTTGAGCATTTTCATTTTCTCAATTCACTAAACTGTGTGTAACAATATTCTAACTATAAATATAAGAATGTATTTGGTATTATGAATTTAAACAATTTCATAGTAAAAAGGTGAACATATGTCAAGATAGTGTTTTCTCTTACTGTGATAAGAATACACTCAAGCTTTGTCTTATCAACAGATTGTTTTGATCAGTAAGTTGTTTTGGTGCTGCTTTTTGGGGACCGGCATTCTACCAAAATCAACATCTTCTATATGCGGCCACACACCACTTAACCGATGGGGACATGTCCTGAGCAATGCACCATTCTGTATTTTTGTGAGAACATCATAGAGCGCATTTATACAACCTAGATGGTGAGCCCACCGCACACCTCGGGTGTACAGTAGAGCCCACTGCTCCAGACTACAAACCTGTACAGCATGTTGCTGCACAAAACAGCATGAGATCAAATCAAGCACAAGAGAAAATGATGCCATCAAGAGATGTGCGCACATGAAGTGTATGAGGCTGCTGTGGGTATAACACAGCATGATGTTTCCCAGCAAATTTTATTGTAAGTAGAAAGAGTACACTCTAAATAACAATCAAAGTGTGATATAGTAAATACATAAATCGGTGACGTAGTTCTTTATTCCATCACCAAGTATTATGCACTATGTATAGTTGTGTACACTATGTACTTTTCTGCAACCGGCAATACAGTTGCTTTGTTCACATCGGGTTACACAAACACTTGAATAATGGGTCGTACTGCACATGGTGACGGCTGTGCTGTCACTAGGTAACAGAAACTTTTCACTCCCTTATAATCTTATGGGACCGCCTGATGGTCCCACCACTGTCTGTAGTTGACTGAGATGTCGTTATGAGGCACATGACTGTATTTTCTCTTAGCTTATTTTTTTCAGTGCTTTCAAAAGCAACCACTATTAACAGTTTACCGTGTACCTTTCCAGAATTTTAATAATTTACTTGTATTTAATTGTTGGTAAAACTATGTGTTTTTCAAGTGATAATTATTATTTATATTGCCCCCCCCACACTGTGTTATTTTGTCAAATGTATTTTCTGTGTGTTTGCTTTCATAAGAATATTTGTTTTATAAAATTCTTTTGAAAAGTAAAGAAAATTAAAATAGACATTTTTCTGTTTTCTGATATCACCCTGCTTTTTTTTCCAGGACTCAGAGGAATATTTTTTCTCCAGTACATTCTTTTTGTGGTAGTCCATTTTCTTCTGTTGTTTTATGACCTATCAAGATTACATTTTATAATGACGTAAGTTAAAAGTAAAGATGTAAATTAATTTCATTTTTTCTATGCTGATATGCTGCTGTCCAGAAAGCATTGCACAGTCCATCCCATTCTCTCTGAT